>JAXCGZ010008420.1:0-27500 GCA_037179515.1 Halocaridina rubra
TTGGACCAAAAGCAGGAATACTGATCAAAAAAGCAGTAGAAAACACTAACATATATGAGAAAAATTGTATTATTGAAACTAGTTGTAAAAATAATGAAAAAATAGTGATATAATAAATATTATTAGCAAGTAGGAGCAATAGCAATAATAACTACAAATTAGCAATAAAACTACAAAAATAACATATCAGTAATACTAGCAAAATTAAAAGTATTGACCATGTAAATAATTAAATAAAGAATTGTAACTATGAAGCCGCCCCAAAAAAATAATTGAAACAACAAAAATCAAAGATATTGCATTATTTATAGAAAAATTAACATAAACCTCATAAATTAGTTATTCAAAGAGTAATTCGAACAAAAACTCTTTAGCCATTAGAAACAAGAATAATTTTAATGATGATTAAATCATTTGTATGAGCAAAGTAGCAATACTAATCAAAAAAAGCAAAAATAGAACACATTGTAACAGTTAAGAGTTATTTAGTAATAATAACACTAATTGTAACAATAATGAAAAAAATAGTGATAATATCGACATTATTAGCAATGAAATGGCATCGCTAAGAGGAATAGTAACAATAACGACCAAAATTTAAATATAACATGAATAGTAACGAAAAAGAATGACTTCAATTACATTTTCTACCAAAATAGCAACATTATCTACAAATCATAAGAATAAAAATGGGCTTCAACTACAAAATTTAATATTACATAGGGGAAGTCAAACAAAAATTCTTTAGCAATTAGAAATAAGAATAATGTTAATGATGAAAATACCACTTATGCCAGCAAAACCATCTTTATTGATAAAAAAATTTATAATAAAACCAATAGTAACAATTATGAGGAAAATTGTAATAATTACACAAAATGTAACAATAATGATAAAACAGTAATAATGTCATTAAAATTGTAATAGTGGCAAAAATGGCTCAAACATCAATAATCGAAACTATTGCATAATATACAGATATAGTAAAATTATCTACCAATTAAAAATAAATATATTAATTCAAACAAAACTCTCTATATATTAGAAATAATAAAATTAATTGTGAAAAATTCATTTGTAACAGGAAATGCATTAATTCTGATAAAATAAAAGGAATAATAAAGCCATTGATAACATTCATATGCAAAATTGAAATAATAAATTAAAAATAATAAAATTTACAAAAAAGAAATAAAAAAAAATTGCAGAACGTGCAAATAAGTCAAAAGAAATCTACTTGATATAATGAAATAACTCAATACTAATGAAAATTTCGAACATATCTGTAATATAAGCAATATTAGAAATAATTGCCATGGTAACAATGAAAACAAGAATTGTACCTATAAACCACAAAGTTGTAATAATAGCAAAACAACAACCAAAATATCTGAAAAATCAATATATCCATAGAGGAGCGAACAAAAACTCTTTAGTCATTAGAAATATGAATAAAGTTAATGATGAAAAAATCACGTGTTAGTCCAAAAGCATGAATACTACAATAATAAAAGAGTAACAATTATAAGAAAAAATTTAATTTTAAAACTAATTGTTAAAATAATGAAAAAAATAGTGATAAAATCAATATTATTAGCAAATAGGAGCAATAGCAATAATATCTACAAAATAGCAATAGAACTACAAAAATAACAATAAAAACAATTCAAGCTAAAGCAGTTTAAAATTCCGAAATAACAAAATAGTAATGAAAATTAGAAAATACTAGTAATACAAACAAAATAAAAAAAATTGAACCATGAAAAAAATGAAATAAAGAATTGTAAAATTATAAATCCTAAAGTTGAAATAATAACAAAATAAAAACAAAAATAACTGCATCACCTATAACCAAAGACATTGGATTATTTATATTAAAATTAACATAAACTTCAAGTATTAATTTTTCAAAGAGTAATTCGAAAAAATCTCTTTAGCCATTAGAAATAAGAACATTTTTAATGATAAAATCACTTGTATGAGCAAAAGCAGCAATACTAATCAAAATAACAAAAATAAAATGTTTTAACAATAATTAAAAATAATAAAATAATAAATAATAAAAAATATTAATTATATCAACATTATTATAAACAAAAAGGCATCACAAAGAGCAATAATAACAATAACATCCAAAATGGTAATAAAACAAGAATAGTAACGAATAAGAACATATTTGCAATATATACTCAAATGACTACAATAACAACAATCATAGCGATTCCAATTTTTACAGAAATAGCAACATTGTCTGCAAAACTTAAGAATAAATATTGACTTTTTCTACAAAAACTAATATTACAAAGGGGAATCAAAGAAAACTTCTTTAGCCAATAAAAAAAGAACAATATTAATGGTGAATATATCACTTATGCCAGCAAAATAGCTATATTGATAAAAAAAAATTATAATAAAACCAGTAGTAACAATTATGAGCAAAATTGTAATAATCACACTAATTGTAACAATAATAATTAAACAGTAATAATGTCTTTAAAGAAGTAATAATAGTAAAATGGCTCAAACACCAAATATCAAACCTATTGCATTATAAACGGAAATATTAAAATTATCTACCAATTAAAAATAAATATAGGAATTCAAACAAACTCTCTAAGCATTAGAAATAAGAATAACATTATTGGTGAAAAAATAATTTCTAACACCAAAAGTAGTAATACTGATAAAATAAAAAGAAAAATTGCAAAGATAAATGAAAAATTATAAAATTTACAAAAGAATATCAAAAACATCCTCAGAACATGCAAATAAGTCAAAAGATGCGATTACAACATTACTAATAAAAGAAATAATAAATATTGCCAAATGTTGCCCATGAATATAAATAAAGAATTTGAATAATAACACAAGTAGTCTTTAAAAATGACAAAAATAGCAATACTTTTAGAAAAATAACAATAATGGAGAAAATATCAAAAAAATATCAATTGTACCGGTAATTTTATTCTTAGTAGTAAATAGAGCAATACTTAAAATATATTTTAGCTATCAGTAATAAAAGAATATTGAAAGAATGAATAAAGTTGCCATAGTATGAATACCAATTATATTAGGAAATGAACTAAAAAAGTTATGAAGCAAACGAAAATTGAAATAATAACAAAACTGTAACTATATCACCAATACACCAGTATTAAAAACAATTGCATTTATATTAGCAATTATATAATGGCAATTAAATGGAAAACAATTTAAAATTCAGAAAAAAGCAACATTAAAAAAGCCATAATAGCAATGAAAAAATGATTTTTACCTATACACTAAAATGTGGTTAAAATATCAAAACCACAATCAAAATATCTGCAACTCCAATAATCAATGTTATTGCATTCTTTAAAGAAATGTTAACACAGACTTCGAAATTCAGATATTCATTGAGGAACGAACAAAAACTCTTAAGCCTTTAGAAGTAAGAATAATGTTTATGATGAAAAAATCACTTGTTGGACCAAAAGCAGGAATGCTGATCAAAAAAGCAGTAAATAAACACTAACAATAATGAGACAAATTGCAATATTGAAACCAATTGTAAAAATAATGTAAAAATAGTGAAAAAATCAATATTATTAGCAAATAGCTGCAATAGCCATAATAACTACAAAATAGCAATAAAGCTACAAAAATAACAATAAAAACGAAAATAGCAATAATAACAATAATAATCTCGCCAAAACACCAATATTAAAAAAATGCATTTATATTAGCAAGAAAAACAAGAAGCACTACTATTAATAGTAATAAAGACAATTCAAGCGAAAGTAATTTAAAATTCAGAAATAACAAAATATTAAAGAAAATAGGAATATATCAGTAATACAAGCAGAATTAATAATAGTAGCCATATAAACAATTAAATAAGGAATTGTAACTATAAAGCCCAAAAATAATAACAAAATAACAACAAAAATAATTGCAACACCAATAATGAAAGATATTGCATTCGTTATGGAAAAATTATTATAAACTTCAAAAATTAGTTATTCAAAGAGGAATTCGAACAAAAACTCTTTAGCCATTAGAAATAAGAATAATATTGATGATGAAAATCACTTGTATGATCAAAGCAGCAATACTGATCAAAAAAGCAAAAATAAAACACATTGTCACAATTAAGAGTTATTTTGTAATAATAACACTAATTGTAACAAAATTGAAAATAGTATTAATATCAACAATATTAGCAATAAAATGGCTAAGAGGAATGGCAACAATAACGACCAAAATGATAATATAACAAGAATTGCAATGTAAAAAAGAAATTTCCAGTAAATACCCGAATGACTACAATAACAATAATCATAGTAAATAAATTTTGTACCAAAATAGCAACATTATCTACTAAACTTAAGAATAAATATTGACTTTAACAACTAAATATAATATTACATAGGGGAAGTCAAACAAAAATTCTTTAGCCATTTGAAATAAGAATAATGTTAATTATAAAAATATCACTTACCCCAGCAAAAACAGCTTTATCGATAAAAAATAATAATAAAACCAATAGTAACAATTATGAGCAAAATTGTAATAATTACACTAAAGGTGACAATAATGATTAAACAGTAATAATGTCATTAAAGTTGTAATAATGGCAAAAATGGCTCAAACATCAATAATCAAAATTATTGAATAATATACAAAGATAGTAAAATTATCTACCAATTAAAAATAAATAAGATAATTCAAACAAAAATCTCCAGGCATTAGAAATAAGAACAAAATTAATGGTGAAAACTTATTAGTAACATCAAAAGTAGTAATACTGATAAAATATAAACAATAATAAAGCTATTGGTAATATTTATGTCCTTAACAGCAATAATAAATGAAAAAAATAGAATTTAAAAAAAATAGCAAAAAAAAATCTGCAAAATATGAAAATAAGTCAAAAGATGAGATGACAACATCACTAATAAAGTAAACAATAAATATTGCCAAAAAGTGTCCATGAGTATAGAGATAGAATTTGAATAATAACACAAGCAGTCTATAAAAATGAATAAAAAAGCAATAATTTTAGAAAAAATAACAATAATTTAAAATTTCAATTATAATATCAATTTTACCGGTAAATTTTATGCTTGGTAGTAAATAGAACAATACCTAAAATACATTTTAACTATGAGCAATAAAAGAATATTGAAAAAATTAATAATGTTGCTATAGTAACAATACCGATCAAATAAACAAATGAACAAAAATAGTAATAAAGCAAAAGAAAATTGCAATTCTAAATTTTTTTTAACTATATCACCAAAACACCAAAATTAGAGAAATTGCATCTATATTAGCAATTATATAATGACAGTTAAAACGAAAATAATTCAAAATTCTGAAATAACACAATAGTAATGAAAATTACAAACATATCAGTAATACAAGCAATATTAAAAATAATGGCTATAATAGCAATGAAAACAAGAATTGTACCTATAAACCACAAAGATGCAATAATAATAAAACAACCGCCAAAATATCTGCAACACCAATAATCAATGCTATTGCATGCTTTAAAGAAATATCAAAATAGACTTAAAAATCAGATATCAATAGTGGAACAAACAAAATCTTTTTAGCCATTTGAAATAAGAATAATGTTAATTATGAAAAAAAAGCCACTTGTTCAGACCAAAAGCAGGAATACTGACAAAAATATTATAATAAAACAGCAACATATATGAAACAAAAATAATATTAAATTTAATTGTAAAAATAATGAAAAATTTGTGATAACCAATATTTTTAACAAATAGTAGCGATAGCAATAATAACTACATAATAGCATAAGAACTACAAAAATAACAATAAAAACAAAAATTTAATAATATTATAAATATAACAATCTCACCAACACACCAATATAAAAAAATGGCATTTATATTAGCAAGAGTAACAATAACTACTAATATTAATATAGAAAATTCAGGCAAAAGCAATCTAAAATTCAAAAATAAAAAAATAGTAAGAAAAATATGAACATATCAGTAATACAAGCAAGAGTAAAAATATTAACCTTATAAACAATGAACTGAAGAATTGCAGCTATAAAGCTATAAAGTCTAAAGTTAAAATAATAACAAAATAACAACAAAAATAACTGCAACACCAAAAATCAAATATATTGCATTCTTTATAGAAAAATTAACATAAACTTCAAAAATTGGTTATCGAAAGAGTAATTCGAACAGGAACTCTTCAGCCATTAGAAATATGAAAAACGTTTTTGATGATAAAATCACTTGTATGAACAATAGCAGCAATGCTGAAAAAAACACAAAAATAAAAAATTTTAACAATTAAGAGTTATTTTGTAATAACACTAATTGTAACAATAATGTAAAAATAGCAACAGTATTAGTATTATTAGCAAAAGAAAAGCATCACCAAGAATAATAAAACAAGAATAGGAACAAATAAGAACATATTTGCAATAAATACTCAAATGACTACAATAACAATAATCATAGCAAATAAATTTTTTACAGAAATAGTAACATTTTCTACTTAACTTAAGGGTAAATATTGACTTTCACTACAAAAATTAATATTACAAAGGTGAAGTCACACAAAAATTCTTCAGCCATTAGAAATAAGATTAATGTTAATGATGAAAATATCACTTATGCCAGCAAAAACAGCTATATTAATAAAAAAAAAGTAGCCAAACAATAGTAGCAATTATGAGAAAAGTTATAACAATAATGCAACAATAATGATTAAACAGTAATACTGTCATTAAAGTTGTAATAATAGCAAAAATGGCTCAAACATCAATAATCAAAACTATTGCGTTATATACAGAGAAAGTAAAATTATCTACCAATTAAAAACAAATATAGGAATTCAAACAAAACTCTTTAGGCATTAGAAATAAGAATAAAATCAATGGTGGAAAAAAAATCGTTTGTAACACCAAAAGAAGTAGTAATGATAAAGTAAAAACAATACTAAAGCCATTGGTGATATTTATGTGCAAAAGTGCAATTCTAAATGATGAATAATAGAATTTACAAAAAAAAATCAAAAATATCTGCAGAACATGCAAATAAGGCAAAAGATAAGATGACAATATAATAATAATAATAATAATAATAATAATAATAATAATAATAATAATAATAATAATAATAATAATAATAATAATAATAGAAATAATAAATATTGGCAAAAAGTGCCCATGAATATAAAGAAAGAATTTGAATAGTTAAACAAGTAGTCGATAAAAATGACAAATAACAATAATTTTAGAAAAATAACAATAATGGAAAAAATGTCAATAATAATATCAATTGCACCGGTAAATTCTATGCTTAGTAGTAAATAGGGCAAAATTTAAAATACATTTTAACTATTAGCAATAAAAGAATATCGAAAGAGCCAGTAAGATTGTTATAGCAACTATACCGATTAAATTAACAAATGAACAAAAATAGTATTAAAACAAACGAAAATAGTAATAATAACAAAATTAGAACTATTACACGAAAACAACAAAATTAAAAACAATAGCATTTATATTAGCAATTATATAATGGAAAGTCAAAAGAAAACAATTTAAAATTCTTAAATAACACAATAGTACTGAAAATTACAAGCATACCAGCAATATAAGCAATAGTAAAAAATAATAACCATAATAGCAATGAAAACAATAATTGCACTTATAAACCACAAAGTTATAATAATAACAAAACAGCAAAAAAAATATCGGCAACACCAGTAATCAATACTTTAAAGAAATATTAACAAAGTCTTCGAAAATCAGATATCCATAGAGGAATGAACAAAAACTCTTTAGCCATTAGAAATAAGAATAATAATGATGAAAATATCACTTGTTAGGCAAAAAGCAGGAATACTAATCAAAAAAGCAAAAAAAAAACAGTAACAATTATGAGAAAAATTGTAATATTAAAACTAATTGTAAAAATGATGAAAAAATAGTGATTAAATCAACAGTATTAGCAAATAGGAGCAATAGCAATAATATTTACAAAATAGCAATAGAACTTCAAAAATAACAATAAAAACAAAAAATTTAATAATAACATAATTGTAACAATCTCACCAAAACACCAATATTAAAAAAATTGCATTTATATTAGCAAGGCTAACAATAACTACTAATATTAATAGTAATAAAGACAATTCAAGCAAACGCAAATTAAAATTCAGAAATAACAAAATAGGAATGAAAATAAGAACATATCAGATATACAAGCAAAAAAAAAATATTGAAAATAATAACAATGATCTCAAAAACTGTAATCATAAAGCCCAAAATATAAATAATAACAAAATAACAAAAATAACTGCAACACCAATAATCAAAACCATTGCCTTATTTATAGAATAATTAACTTAAACTTCAAAAATTAATTATCCAAAGAGTAATTCGAACAAAAAACTCTTTACCCATTAGAAATAATAATAATGTTAATTATGATAAAATCACTTGTATGAGCAAAAGCAGCAATACTGATCAAAAAAGCAAAAATAAAACATATGGTAACAATTAAGAGTTATTTTCTAATAAAAACACTAATTGCTACAATAAAGAAAAATACTACTAATATCAACGTTATTAGCAATAAAAAGCCATCATTAAGAGCAATAGTAACAATAAGGACCAAAATGGTAATAAAACAAGAATAGTAACGAATATGAACAAATTTGCAATAGATACTCAAATGACTACAATTATAATAATAGCAATTAATTTTTTTTACAGAAATAGCAACATAGTCAACTAAACCTAAGAATAGATATCAACTTTAACTACAAAAATTAATATTACATAGAGGAAGTCAAACAAAAATTCTTAAGAAATTAGAAATAAGAATAATTTTAATAATGAAAATATCACTTATGCCAGTAAAGACGGCTATATTAAAAAAAAAAAACATAAAACCAATAGCAAGAAAAATTAGCAAAATTGCAATAATTACACTTAATATAATAACAATGATTAAACAGTAATAACATCATTGAAGTTGTAATAATAGCCAAAATGGCTCAAACATCAATAATCAAAAGGATTGCAATATATACAGAGATAGTCAAATAATCTAAAAATTAAAAATAAATATAGGAATTCGAACAAAGCTCTCTAGGCATTAGAGATAAGAATAAAATCATCGATGAAAAAATCATTTGTAACACCAAAAGTAATACTGATAAAATTAAAACAATTCTATAGCCATTGGTAATATTTATGTGTAAAATTGCAATAATAAATGAAAATTAATATAATTTAAAAAAAAATATCAAAAACATCTGCAGAACATGTAAATAAGTCAAAAGATGGGATGACAACATCTCTAATAAAAGAAATAATAAATATTGCCAAAAAGTGCCCATGGAGATAAAGAAAGAATTTGAATAATACCACAAGTAGTCTATAAAAATGAAAAATAATAGCAATAATTTTGGAAAAATAACAATAATGGAAAAATGTCAACAATAAAATCAATTATAACGGTAAATATTATGCTTAGTAGTAAATAGAGCAACACTTAAAATACATTTTAACTATCAGGAATAAAAGGATATCGAAAGAACCTATAAGATTGTTATAGTAACAATACCGCTCAAATTAAGAAATGAATAAAAATAGTAATAAAACAAACGAAAATTGTAATAACATGAAAATTGTTACTATATCACCAAAACACCAAAATTAAAAACTATTGCATTTATATTAGCAATTATATAAAGGTAATTCAAACGAAAACAATTTAAAATTCTGAAATAAAACAGTCATGAAAATTGCGAATATATCAGTAATACAAGCAATATTAAAAATACTGGCCATAATAGCAATGAAAACAAGAAGTGTACCTAATTATTATAACAAAACAACAAGTAAAATATCTGCAACACAAATAATCAAAGTTTTTGCATGCTTTAAAGAAATATTAACGTAGACCTCGAAAATCAGATATCCATAGAGGAACGAACAAAAACTCTCTAGCCATTAGAAATAAGAATAATGTTAATGATGAAAAAATCACTGTTAGACCAAAAGCAGGAATACTGATCAAAAGAGCAATAATAAAATAGCAATAATTATGCGAAAAATTGTAATATTTAAACTAACTGTAAAAAAAAGGAAATAATAGTGATTAAAGTGAATATTATTTGCAAGTGGGAGCAATAGCAATTATAACTACAAAATAGCACTAGAACTACAAAAATAACAATAAAAACGAAAATTGTGATAATAACATAATTGTAACAATATCACCAAAACACCTATATTTAAAAATTGCATTTATATTAGCAAAAGTAACAATAACTATTAATATTAATAGTAATAAAGACATTTCACGCTAAAGCAATTTAAAATTCAGAAGTAGCAAAACAGTAATGAAAATAAGAACATATCAGTAATACAAATAAAATTAAAAACATCGACCAAAAAACAATGAAATTAATAATTGAAACTATAAAATCCAAAGTTGATATAAATAACAAAATAACAAAAAGATAACTGCAACACCAATAATCAAAGATATTGCATTCTTTATAGAAAAATTAACATAAACTTCTAATAGTAATTCGAGCAAAAAACTCATTAGCCATTAGAAATAAGAATAATGTTAATGATGATAAAATCACTTGTATGATCAAAAGCAGCAATACTAATCAAAATAACAAAAATAAAATATATTGTAATAATTAAGAGTTATTTTGTAATAACAACACTAATTGTAACAATAATGAAAAAAACTAGTAATAATATCAACAATTATTAACAATAAAAAGTCATCACTACGTGCATTGGTAGCAATAAAGAAAAAAATGGTAAAGCAACAAGAATGTTAACGAACAAGAACAAATTTGCAATATATACCCAAATAACTACAATAACAATAATCATAGCAATTATTTTACTTTTTTACAGAAATAGAAACATTGTCTACTAAACTTTAGAATAAATATTGACTTTAAAAATTGAATATTACATAGGGGAAATCAAACAAAAATTCTTTAGCCATTAGAATTAAGAATAATGTTAATGATGAAAATATCTCTTATGCCAGCAAAAACAGCTATATTGAGAAAAAAAATAATAAAACCAATAGCAACAATTATGAGCAAAATTTTAATAATTACACTAAATGTAACAATAATGATTAAATAATACTGTCATTAAAGCTGTAATAATAGCAAAGATGGCTCAAACATCAATAATCAAAACTATTGCATTATATACAGAAATAGTCAAATTATCTACCAATTAAAAATAAATATAGGAATTCACGCAAAAAAGAAATAAGAATAACATTAATGGTAAAAAATCATTTGTAACACCAAAAGAGTAATTCGAACAAAATCTCTGTAGCCATTAGAAATAAGAATAATGTTAATGATGATAAAATCACTTGTATGAGCAAAAGCAGCAATACTAATCAGAATAACAAAAATAAAATACATTTTAACAATTAAGAGTTATTTTGTAATAATAAAACTAACTAACAATAATGTAAAAATGGTAATAATATCAACATTATTATAAATAAAAAGGCACCAGTAAGAGCAATAGTAACAATAACGATCAAAATGGTAATAAAGCAAAAATAGTAATGAATAAGACCAAATTTGCAATAAATACTCAAATAACTACAATAACAATAATCATAGCAATTATTGTATTTATTACAGAAAAAGCAACATTGTCTACAGAACTAAGAAATAAATAGCCTTTAGAAGTAAGAATAATGTTATTGTTAAAAATATCACTTATGCCATAATAAACAGCTATATTGATAAAAAAAAACTAATAAAATCAATAGTAACAATTATGAGCAAAATTATAATAATTACACTAAATGTAACAATAATGATTAAACTAATAATGTCATTAAAATTGTAATAATAGGAAAAATAGCTCAAACACCAATTATCAAAACTATTGCATTATATACAGAGATAGTAAAATTATCTAGCAACTAAAAATAATTATAAAAATTAAAACAAAGCTCTATATGCATTGGAAATTTATAATATTAATGGTGAAAAAATCATTTGTAACACCAAAAGTAGTAATACTGATAAATTTTAATATTAAAACTAATTGTAAATTAAAAAAAAAATTATTAAATCAATATTATTGGCAAATATTAGCAATAACAATGAAAAAAAAGAAATAGCAATAGAAATACAAAAATAACAATAAAAACGAAAATTGTAATAATATCATAAATGTAACAAACTCACTAAAACACCAATCTTAAAAAAATTGCATTTATATTAGCAAGATTAACAGTAAGTACTAATATTAATAGTAATAAAGACAATTCATGCTAAATCCATTTAAAATTCAGAAATAACATAATAGTAATGAAAATTAAAACATATCAGCAATACTAGCAAAATTCAAAATATTGACCATAAAATCAGTGATATAAAAAATTTTAAAATTATATAATAACTACAAAAATAACTGCAACACCAGTAATCAAAAACACTGAATTCTTTATAGAAAAATTAACATAAACTACATATATTAGTTTTTCAAAGAGTAATTCGAACAAAATCTCTTTAGCCATTAGAAATAAGAATAATGTTAATGATGATAAAATCACGTGTATGAGCAAAAGCAGCAATACTAATCAGAATAACAAAAATAAAATATATTTTAACAATTAAGAGTTATTTTTAATAATAACACTAATTTTACAATAATGTAAAAAATAGTAATATCAACATTATTATAAATAAAAAGGCATCAGTAAGACCAATAGTAACAATAACGACCAAAATGGTAATAAAACAAAAATAGTAACGAATAAAAACAACTTTGCAATGAATACCAAAATGACTACAATAACAATAATCATAGCAATAATTTTTTTTTACAGAAATAGCAACATTGTCTACAAAACTAAAGAATAAATATTGACTTTATCTACAAACAATAATATTAGGTAGGGGAAGTCAAAGAAAAATTCTTTAGCCATTAGTAATAAAAACAATGTTAAGGGTGAAAATATCACATATGCCAGAAGAAACAGCTATATTGATGAAATAAAAGCTATAATAAAACCAATAGTTACAATTATGAGCAAAATTATAATAATTACACTAATTGTAACAATAATGATTAAACAGTAATAATGTCATTAAAATTGTAATAATAGTAAAAATAGCTCAAATACCAATTATCAAAACTATTGCATTATATACAGATATAGTAAAATTATCTAGCAATTAAAAATAATTATATAAACTCAAACAAAGCCTTCTAGGAATTAGCAATAAGAATAAGATTAACGGTGAAAAAATAATTTGTAACACCAAAGTAGTAACACTAATAAAACAAAAACAATAATAAAGCCATTGGTAATATTTGTGTAAAATTGCAATAATAAATGAAAAATAATAGAATTTAAAAAAATATAAAAAATATAAGGAGAACTTACAAATAAGTCAAATGATGCTATGACAACATTACTAATAAAAGAAATAATAAATATTGCCAAAGGTTCATATGAATATAAAGAAAGAATTTGAATAATAACACAAGTAGTCTATAAAATTGACAAAAATAGCAAATGTTTTAGAAAAAATAAAACTAATGTAAAAATGTCAATAATAATATCAACTGTACCGATAAATTTTATACTTAGTATTAAATAGAGCAATACTTAAAATACATTTTAACAATCAGCAATATAAGAATATTAAAAGAACCTATAAGTGTGCTAGAATTTCAATTAAATTAAGAAATGAAAAAGTTATTAAAAAAACGAAAATTGTAATAACAACATAATTGTAAGTATATCACCAATACACAAAAATTAAAAACATATTGATAATACAAGCAACATTAAGAATAATGGCCATAATAGCAATGAAAACCAGATTTTTACTCATACACCAAAAGGTTGTAATAATAACAAAACTACAACCAAAATATCTACAACACCAATAATCAAAGTTATTGTATACGTTAAGGAAATAGTAACATAGACATCGAAAGTAAGATATTCATAGAGGAACAAAAAAAATCTCTTTAGCCTTTAGAAATAAGAATAATGTTAATGATGAAAAAATAACTTGTTGGACCAAAAGCAGGAATACTGATCAAAAAAGCAGTAGAAAACACTAACATATATGAGAAAAATTGTATTATTGAAACTAGTTGTAAAAATAATGAAAAAATAGTGATATAATAAATATTATTAGCAAGTAGGAGCAATAGCAATAATAACTACAAATTAGCAATAAAACTACAAAAATAACATATCAGTAATACTAGCAAAATTAAAAGTATTGACCATGTAAATAATTAAATAAAGAATTGTAACTATGAAGCCCCCCAAAAAAATAATTGAAACAACAATAATCAAAGATATTGCATTATTTATAGAAAAATTAACATAAACCTCATAAATTAGTTATTCAAAGAGTAATTCGAACAAAAACTCTTTAGCCATTAGAAACAAGAATAATTTTAATGATGATTAAATCATTTGTATGAGCAAGGTAGCAATACTAATCAAAAAAGCAAAAATAGAACACATTGCAGCTTTTTTATTACTTTGGCTTTCTCACGAAATGCTGGAGAGCCTCAAGAAACGAGAGGAAAACCTTTCATATTACTGGTAAACAGCCCAGAGAATGAGTCTTGGAGCACTTTCTTGCTTGGAATGATTGGGCGGAGAGGAATTTGAGGTGCTGAACTGGTGTTATGATGAAGTATGGAATTATATATATATATATATATATATATATATATATATATATATATATATATATATATATATATATATATATATATATATATATATATATATATATATATATATATATATATATATATATATATATATATATATATATATTATATATATATATATATATATATATATATATATATATATATATATATATATATATATATATATATATATATATATATATATATATATATATTAATCCACATTTCTCTTTAGCGTTTTATATTTTCTACTTTTGAGCACAAAAGTTTCCAAAAGATTTTGACATTTATAATTGAATATAGCTCTCCATCTTGGGGGCGAGAGTAATTTGCTTATTACACCCTTCACCCCAAGGAGTTAAGAGGAGTGTTCGAGGTGTGTTTTGGCTTGTGATGAATGTGTGTTTTTGGCTCAGCCACACCCCCATACAAAAGGGATTAGGTTCCCTTATATAGGAAAAAAAAGACATGAATAATGATACATTGTTAATGAAGATATTTTTGTTGACATAGATAGAATATAAGAAAAATAAAGTCCTATCTTATGTTCATGACAGGGTTTTGGCAGTTTCATTTTATTCAAGCATTTTCCGAAATATTTTTCAGTGTCTCACTGTATAATTCCATTAAGCAAACTACAGCAACTGTATGAGGTCTCATTTTTAACTCTTATTTTCGCTGGCTCTTTGTTATATTGAAATCACTCTTATTGAAAATTCGGTTGGAGTAATGAACAAACAAGAGGTTTGTGTTTGCTATTCTTGTGTTTCTCTCTTTGATATCATGTTTCCAGAACAAGCCTTTTTATTTGCAAAGAACGACTTGTAGACTTTCTCTCACTAAACAGTGTAATAAAAAAGAAAGAAAGAGAGAGAGAGAGAGAGAGAGAGAGAGAGAGAGAGAGAGAGAGAGAGAGAGTAGAGAGAGAGAGAGAGAGAGAGAGAGAGAGAGAGAGAGAGAGAGAGAGAGAGAGAGAGAGAGAGAGAGAGAGAGAGAGAGAGAGAGAGAGAGAGAGAGAGAGAGAGAGAAGAGAGAGAGAGAGAGAGAGAGAGAGAGAGAGAGAGAGAGAGAGTATTACAAGTAAAATCATATTATTTCCTATTGCATATCAAGTGTTGATGGTTGCTTTGTTATAAAAATTCTTCTTTGAGCAACAATATTTTCAATGCTTTAGTTAATTGAACTATATTAACTATGAATGCAAATGGAAAGAGAGAGAGAGAGAGAGAGAGAGAGAGAGAGAGAGAGAGAGAGAGAGAGAGAGAGAGAGAGAGAGAGAGAGAGAGGAGAGAGAGAGAGAGAGAGAGAGAGAGAGAGAGAGAGAGAGAGAGAGAGAGAGAGAATGAGCATAAACTTACATAAGATGGTAATCCTTATAATCTACTATATACATACTTTATGATAGGAATACTAAGAGTGATATGCGCTGTATGCACCAGAACGAAAAATAGTGCCATTCTTATATTATAGTTATTCTGTGCTTAGAATCTCACGAACAATAACTCGAAAGACTGAAAACTAATTTACAGTTATGCTAAAACAAGGTATTACTTTCAGCACCGATCGCTTAAAAGTTTTTTCACTTAAAGCAAATGTTAAATTTGTTTACTAAAAAGTTGAATATCTAAAATTATTCTAAATGTTATTAATGCTAGCAAGATTTCACCAATTAGAGCAAAAGAATAGTAGGGTCAAGTAATGCCCTCTACCCGTCTTTACTTCTTTCATAAGTTATCTTGAGGCAAGAGTGGAAATTCGGCGAAGAAGGAGTGGAATGTACGTGTCCGCATGCCTTTTCAGTGTGGAATTTAGAAATGTGGGAGGGACAAATTAGATATACCTAAGAGGAATTATCTGATGGAAGCAATTTAGAGAATAGTGATGATTGTAAGTAAATTGGTTTTTCAGTGGAGAAATCCGGCCCCTTCCTCTGTTATAGCTAATGTTTAATTTTTCTTTACCTTTATCATATCATGGTATGCTAGTATTAACAAAATTTTCGTCTATCATTCGTACGTCTGTCCAAATGCCGTAGTTCACGTTACTTTTTTGGTTGGTAATATGATTTTTGGCTTATTTGAAATGTGAAGGAGGAGCCCGAACTTGAGTCATAATATACTGCCATAGTATACTAGTTGATTTTGCCATTGATATATATTAATGCAAAGACGAAAAGAGAGATTTTTCTCAAATAGAAACGGGAAGACATATGAAATGTTTATTTATCTGACTGTAACCCAGCCTCATCCAGGAATGATATTATGATGAGTTAAAGAACAATGACCAGAGACTACTCACTCTTTCCTCCATCAGTCACCCCCTAGGACAGTTATGGACAACCTATTTAACTCTCCGTACAATGAAACAATAATCGGTTATGAATATTTTATGACGAAAATTGCATTAGCGGAAGTGGGAACGAAGATTCGGTATTGCGAAGAGGAAATTATATTGATCTGAGAGGAAAATACTCGCAGTAATGGGATGTTTTGCCCCAAATAAGGAGGTAATTGGATTCTAGATAATTAACTACCACTTTCGTGATGTGTGTTTTCCTCTTTTCTTATTTCCCCATTTTCCTATTATGATCATTATTTATTTAATTTTGTCTTAAGCAGAATTTCTTTACGCCTTTAACATTTCACTATGAATAAATTACTAATATTTTCTTTCTTTTTCTACATTATATGTTGAACATCATATTTAGAAAGTTCTAAACAAGTGTGCAACTCTATATGACGCATTCATATATTCCGTCTGTATACGATCATTCTGTATTGCATTCTACCACCCCAAACAACAAAGTAACTAATAATTTAATAAACATTTTCTGCTTTTGATAAGAACATAATGAATCCTCATTACGAGTAGACGAGTGAAAGGATCGTAATAAATCAGTAATGTGTACAATCTTCTCAAGGACACCCAACAAACAATCTCTCTCTCTCTCTCTCTCTCTCTCTCTCTCTCTCTCTCTCTCTCTCTCTCTCTCTCTCTCTCTCTCTCTCTCTCTCTCTCTCTCTCTCTCTCTCTCTCTCTCTCTCTCTCTCTCTCTCTCTCTCTCTCTCTCTCTCTCTCTCTCTCTCTCTCATAAATACGTATATATGAATCATTATACCCCAACAAGAAATTGAACCTAAGGCACATAATTATTGTGGCAAAGCGCTACCAACTACACAACAAAAGGGCTAAAATAGACACCAATCTTACATCTTAACTGCTATACTAGGAATTTGCGCATTCAATCTGAATACCTATTTGTTTCATATTACGGTTTCTTCCAGCCACACTCGTGGCTTCGTGTTCGCATTTAATTCAAATTCCAATCTATATAAGGTCCGACAAGACTCTAAAAATCTCATTATCATATGTGAAAACATGATTCATTTTCACTCCGACCTGGACTTGAACCTAGGACACAATTACTGTGCCAAAGTGCTAACAACCACATCACAAAAGGTCTAAAGAAAGAAACTAACCTTACAACTTACCTGCTATGCTATAACTGAACGTATTCTATCTGATTGCCATTTGGTTCATATCTTGTTCAAAAAAATATTATATATATATATATATATATATATATATATAATATATATATATATATATATATATACATATATATATATATATATATATATATATATATATATAATATATATATATATATATATATATATATATATATATATATATATATATATATATATATATATATATATATATATATATATATATATATAGTATATATATATATATATATATATATATATATATATATATATATATATATATATATATATATATATATATATATATATATATATATATATATATATATATATATACATATATATATATATATATATATATATATATATATATATATATATATATATATATATATATATATATATATATATATATATATATATATATATATATATATATATATATATATATATATATATATATATATATATATATATATATATATATATATATATATATATATATATATATATATATATATATATATATATATATATATATATATATATATATATATATATATATATATATATATATATATATATATATATATATATATATATGAATCATTTTTTTTTACCCCTACCGGAACTCGAGCCTAGGACTTATGATTACTAAGTCAAGGCGCTACCACTACACCACTGAAGGTTAAAAGGAATCCAACCTTATAGCTTATATCTGCTATACTTAGGAATGAACGCATTCTAACTGAATGCCACTATGTTCATATTACAGATTCCCCAACCTCACCCGTGGCTTCATTTTAGCATTTAATTCAATTCCCAATCTCATTCGGGCCATGAAATACAAATAAGCACATTACATATGCGAAAACATGAATCATTTTCTTACCCCGACCGGGACTCGAACCTAGGACTTATGATTACTAAGTCAAGGCGCTACCACTACACCACAGAAGGTTAAAAGGAACCCAACCTTATAGCTTATATCCGCTATACTTAGGAATCAACGCATTCTAACTGAATGCCACTATGTTCATATTACAGATACCCCAACCTCACTCGTGGCTTCATTTTAGCATTTAATTCAATTCCGTATCCCATTCGGGCCATGAAATACAAATAAGCACATTACATATGTGAAAACATGAATCATTTTTTTTACCCCGACAGGGACTCGAACCTAGGACTTATGATTACTAAGTCAAGGCGCTACCACTACACCACAGAAGGTTAAAAGGAACCCAACCTTATAGCTTATATCTGCTATACTTAGGAATGAACGCATTCTAACTGAATGCCATTATGTTCATATTACAGATTCCCTAACCTCACTCGTGGCTTCATTTTAGAATTTAATTCATTTCCCATTCGGGACATGAAATACAAATAAGCACATTACATATGTGAAAACATGAATAATTTTTTTACCCCGACCGGGAGTCGAACCTAGGACTTATGATAACTAAGTCAAGGCGCTACCACTACACCACAGAAGGTTAAAAGGAACCCAACCTTATAGCTTATATCTGCTATACTTAGGAATGAACGCAATCTAACTGAATGCCACTATGTTCATATTACAGATTCCCCAACCTCACTCGAGGCTTCATTTTAGCATTTAATTCAATTCCCAATCTCATTCGGGCCATGAAATACAAATAAGCACATTACATATATGAAAACATGAATCATTTTTTTACCCCGACCAGGACTCGAACCTAGGGCTTATGACTACTAAGTCAAGGCGCTACCACTACACCACAGAAGGTTAAAAGGAACCCAACCTTATAGCTTATATCTGCTATACTTAGGAATGAACGCATTCTAACTGAATGCCACGATGTTCATATTACAGATTCCCCAACCTTACTCGTGGCTTCATTTTAGCATTTAATTCAATTCCAAATCTCATTCGGGCCATGAAATACAAATAAGCACATTACATATGTGAAAACATGAATCATTTTTTTACCCCGACCGGGAGTCGAACCTAGGACTTATGATTACTAAGTCAAGGCGCTACCACTACACCACAAAAGGATAAAAGGAACCGAACCTTATAGCTTATAGCTGCTATACTTAGGAATGAACGCATTCTAACTGAATGCCACTATGTTCATATTACAGATTCCCCAACCTCACTCGTGACTTCATTTTAGCATTTAATTCAATTCCCAATCTCATTCGGGTCATGAAATACAAATAAGCACATTACATATGTGAAAACATGAATAATTTTTTTCCCCCAACGGGACTCGAACCTAGGACTTATGATTACTAAGTCAAGGCGCTACCACTACACCACAGAAGGTTAAAAGGAACCCAACCTTATAGCTTATATCTGCTATACTTAGGAATGAACGCATTCTTACTGAATGCCACTATGTTTATATTACAGATTCCCCAACCCCACTCGTGGCTTCATTTTAGCATTTAATTCAATTCCCAATCTCATTCGGGCCATGAAATACAAATAAGCACACTACATATTTGAAAATATGAATCATTTTTTTACCCCGACCGGGACTCGAACCTAGGACTTATGATTACTAAGTGAAGACACTACCACTACACCACAGAAGGTTAAAAGGAACCCAACCTTATAGCTTATATCTGCTATACTTAGGAATGAACGCTTCTAACTGAATGCCACTATGTTCATATTACAGATTCACCAACCTCACTCGTGGCTTCAGTTTAGCATTTAATTCAATTCCCAATCTCATTCGGGCCATGGAATGCAAATAAGCACATTACATATGTGAAAACAAGAATCATTTTTTTTACCCCGACCGGGAGTCGAACCTAGGACTTATGATTACTAAGTCAAGGCGCTACCACTACACCACAGAGGTAAAAGGAACCCAACCTTATAGCTTATATCTGCCCAAATGAGATTGGGAATTGAATTAAATGCTAAAATGAAGCCACGAGTGAGGTTGGGGAATCTGTAATATGAACATAGTGGCATTCACTTAGAATGCGTTCATTCCTAAGTATAGCAGATATAAGCTATAAGGTTGGATTCCTTTTAACCTTCTGTGGTGTAGTAGTAGCGCCTTGACCTAGTAATCATAAGTTCTAGGTTCGAGTCCCGGTCAGGGTAAAAAAAATGATTCATGTTTTCACACATGTAATGTGCTTATTTGTATATATATATATATATATATATATATATATATATATATATATATATATATATATATATATATATATATATATACATATATATATATATATATATATATATATATATATATATATATATATATATATATATATATATATATATATATATATATATATATATATATATATATATATATATATATATATATATATATATATATATATATATATATATATATATATATATATATATATGTATATATATATATATATATATATATATATATATATATATATATATATATATATATATATATATATATATATATATATATATATATATATATATATATATATATATATATATATATATATATATATATATATATATATATATATATATATATATATATATATATATATATATATATATATATATATATATATATATATATATATAAATAAATAAATAAATATATATATATATATATATATATATATATATATATATATATATATATATATATATATATATATATATATATATATATATATATATATATATATATATATATATATATATATATATATATATATATATATATATATATATATATATATATATATATATATATATATATATATATATATATATATATATATATATATATATATATATATATATATATATATATATATATATATATGTATATAACCAAGCAAACACAATACATATGTGAAAACATGAATCATTTTTTACCCCGACCGGCACTCGAACCTAGAACTTGTAATTACTAAGTCAAGGCGCTACCAACTACACACCACAGAAGGTATAAAAGGAATCCAAAATTATAGCTTATATCTGCTATACTTAAGGATAAACGCATTCTATCTGAATGCCACTATATTCATATTACAGATTCCCCAACCTCACTCGTGGCTTCATTTTAGCATTTGATTCAATTCCCAATCTCATTCGGGTCATACAATAACCAAGCAAGCACATTACATATGTGAAAACATGAATAATTTTTCTTTACCCCGACCGGGACACGAACATAGAACTTATAATTACTAAGTCAAGGCGCTACCAACTACACACCACAGAAGGTATAAGCTATAAGGTTGGAATCCTTTTATACCTTCTGTGGTGTGTATTTGGTAGCGCCTTGACTTAGTAATTATAAGTTCTAGGTTCGAGTCCCGGTCGGGGTAAAAAAAAATGATTCTTGTTTTCACATATGTAATGTGCTTGCTTGGTTATTGATTTGAATGAGATTGGGAATTGAATCAAAAGCTAAAATGAAGCCACGAGTGAGGTTGGGGAATCTGCAATATGAACATACTGGCACTCAGATAGAATGCGTTCATCCCTAAGTATAGCTGATATAAGCTATAAGGTTGGATTAATTTTATACCTTCTGTGGTGTAAGTTGGTAGCGCCTTGACTTAGTAATTATAAGTTCTAGGTTCGAGACCCGGTGGGGGTAAAAAAAAGATTCATGTTTTCACATATGTAATGTGCTTGCTTGGTTATTGTATGACCTGAATGAGATTGGGAATTGAATCAAATGCTAAAATGAAACCACGAGTGAGGTTGGAGAATCTGTAATATGAACATAGTGGCATTCAAAATAGAATGTGTTCATCCCTAAGTATAGCAGATATAAAGTATAAGGTTGGATTCCTTTTATACCTTCTGTGGTGTGGAGTTGGTAGCGCCTTGACTTAGTAATTATAAGTTTTAGGTTCGAGTCCCTGTCGGGTAAAAAATGATTCATGTTTTCACATATGTAATGTGCTTGCTTGGTTATTGTATTACCCGAATGAGATTGGGAATTGAATCAAATGCTAAAATGAAGCCACGAGTGAGGTTGGGGAATCTGTAATATGAACATAGTGGCATTCAGATAGAATGCGTTCATCCCTAAGTATAGCAGATATAATCTATAAGGTCGGATTACTTTTATACCTTCTGTAGTGTGTAGTTGGTAGCGCCCTGACTTAGTAATTATAAGTAGTAGATTCGAGTTCCTGTCGGGGTTTAAAATGATTCATATATGTATATATATATATATATATATATATATATATATATATATATATATATATATATATATATATATATATATATATATATATATATATATATATATATATATATATATATATATATATATATATATATATATATATATATATATATATATATATATATATATATATATATATATATATATATATATATATATATATATATATATATATATATATATATATATATATATATATATATATATATATATATATATATATATATATATATATATATATATATATATATATATATATAAATATATATATATATATATATATCTTATATATATATATATATATATATATATATATATATATATATATATATATATATATATATATATATATATATATATATATATATATATATATATATATATATATATATATATATATATATATATATATATATATATATATATATATATATATATATATATATATATATATATATATATATATATATATATATATATATATATATATATATATATATATATATATATATATATATATATATATACATATATATATTTATACATATTATATATATATATATATATATATATATATATATATATATATATATATATATATATATATATATATATATATATATATATATATATATATATATATATATATATATATATATATATATATATATATATATATATATATATATATATATATATATATATATACATGTATATATATATATATATATATATATATATATATATATATATATATATATATATATATATATATATATATATATATATATATATATATATATATATATATATATATATATATATATATATATATATATATATATATATATATATATATATATATATATATATATATATATATATATATATATATATATATATATATATATATATATATATATATATATATATATATATATATATATATATATATATATATATATATATATATATATATATATATATATATATATATATATATATATATATATATATATATATATATATATATATATATATATACATGTATATATATATATATATATATATATATATATATATATATATATATATATATATATATATATATATATATATATATATATATATATATATATATATATATATATATATATATATATATATATATATATATATATATATATATATATATATATATATATATATATATATATATATATATATATATATATATATATATATATATATATATATATATATATATATATATATATATATATATATATATATATATATATATATATATATATATATATATATATATATATATATATATATATATATATATATATATATATATATATATATAACCAATTAAGCACATTACATATGTGAAAACATGAATTATTTTTTACCCCGACCGGGACTCGAACTTAGGACTTATGATTACTAAGTCAAGGCGCTACCACTACACCACAGAAGGTTAAAAGGAATCCAACCTTATAGCTTATATCTGCTATACTTAGGAATGAGCGCATTCTAACTGAATGCCACTATGTTCATATTACAGATTCCCCAACCACACTCGTGGCTTCATTTTAGCATTTAATTCAATTCCCAATCTCATTCGGGATGAAATAACCAATTAAGCACATTACATATGTGAAAACATGAATCATTTTTTACCCCGACCGGGACTCGAACCTAGGACTTATGATTACTAAGTCAAGGCGCTACCACTAAACCACAGAAGGTTAAAAGGAACCAACCTTATAGCTTATATCTGCTATACTTAGGAATGAACGCATTCTAACTGAATGCCAATATGTTCATATGACAGATTCCCCAACCTCACTCGTGGCTTCATTTTAGCATTCAATACAATTCCCAATCTCATTCGGGCCATGAAATAGCCAATTAACCACATTACATATGTGAAAACATGAATCATTTTTTTACCCCAAACGGGACTCGAACCTAGGACTTACGATTACTAAGTCAAGGCGCTACCACTACACGACAGAACGTTAAAAGGAATCCAACCTAATTGCTTATATTTGCTATACTTAGGAATGAAAGCATTCTAACAGATTGCCACGATGTTCATATTACAGATTCCCCAACCTCACTCGTGGCTTCATTTTAGAATTTAATTCAATTCCCAATCCCATTCGGGCCATGAAATAGCCAATTAAGCACATTACATATATGAAAACATGAATAATTTCTTACCCCGACCGGGTTTCGAACCTAGGACTTATGATTACTAAGTCTAGGCGCTACCACTACACCACAGAAGATTAAAAGGAATCCAACCTTATAGCTTATATCGTCTATACTTAGGAATGAACGCATTCTAACTGAATGCCACTATGTTCATGTTACAGATTCCCCAACCTCACTCGTGGCTTCATTTTAGCATTTAATTCAATTCCCAATCTCATTCGGACTATGAAATAACCAGTTAAGGACATTACATATGTGAAAACATGGATCATTTTTAATCCCGACCAGGACTCAAACCTAGGACTTATAATTACTAAGTTAAGGCGCTAACACTGCACCATAGAAGGTTAAAAGGAATCCAACCATATAGCTTATATCTGCTATACTTAGGAATGAACGTATTCTAACTGAATGCCACTATGTTCATATTACAGATTCCCCAACCTCACTCGTGGCTTTATTTTAGCATTTAATTCAATTCCCAATCTCATTCGGGTCATGAAATACAAATAAGCACATTACATATGTGAAAACATGAATCATTATTTTACCCCGAAAGGGACTCGAACCTAGGACTTATGATTACTAAGTCAAGGCGCTAACTCTACACCACAGAGGTAAAAGGAACCCAACCTTATAGCTTATATCTGCCCGAATGAGATTGGGAATTGAATTAAATGCTAAAATGAAGCCACGAGTGAGATTGGGGAATCTGTAATATGAACATAGTGGCATTCAGTTAGAATGCGTTCATTCCTAAGTATAGCAGATATAAGCTATAAGGTTGGGTTCCTTTTAACCTTCTGTGGTGTAGTGGTAGCGCCTTGACTTAGTAATTATAAGTCCAAGGTTCGAGTCCCGGTCGGGGTAAAAAAAATGATTGATGTTTTCACATATGTAATGTGCTTATTTGTATTTCATGTCCCGAATGAGATTGGGAATTGAATTAAATGCTAAAATGAAGCCACGAGTGAGGTTGTGGAATCTGTAAAATGAATATAGTGGCATTCAGTTAGAATACGTTCATTTCTAAGTATAGCAGATATAAGCTATAAGGTTTGGTTCCTTTTAACCTTCCGTGGTGTAGTGGTAGCGCCTTGACTTAGTAATCATAAGTCCAAGGTTCGAGTCCCTTTCGGGGTGAAAAAATGATTCATGTTTTCACATATGTAATGTGCTTATTTGTATTTCATGGCCCGAATGAGATTGGGAATCAAATTAAATGCTAAAATGAAGCCACGAGTGAGGTTGGGGAATCTGTAATATGAACATAGTGGCATTCACTTAGAATGCGTTCATTCCTAAGTATAGCAGATATAAGCTATAAGGTTGGGTTCCTTTTAACCTTCTGTGGTGTAGTGGTAGCGCCTTGACTTAGTAATCATAAGTCCTAGTTTCGAGTCCCGGTCGGAGTAAAAAAAATGATTCATGTTTTCACATATGTAATGTGCTTATTTGTATTTCATGGCCCGAATGATATTGGAATTGAATTAAATGCTAAAATGTAGCCACGAGTGAGGTTGGGGAATCTGTAATATGAACATAGTGGCATTCAGTTAGAATACGTTCATTCCTAAGTATAGCAGATTTAAACTATAATGTTTGGTTCCTCTTAACCTTCTGTGGTGTGTTGGTAGCGCCTTGACTTAGTAATCATAAGTCCTAGGTTCGGGTCCCGGTCGGGGTAAAAAATGATTCATGTTTTCACATATGTAATGTGCTTATTTGAATTTCAAGGCCCGAATAAGAGTGGGAAGTGAATTAAATGCTAAAATGAAGCCA
>JAXCGZ010008420.1:32500-36682 GCA_037179515.1 Halocaridina rubra
TACACCACAGAACGTTGAAAGGAATCCAAGCTAATTGCTTATATCTGCTATACTTAGGAATGAAAGCATTCTAACTGAATGCCACTATGTTCATATTACAGATTCCCCAACCTCACTCGTGTCTTCATTTTAGAATTTAATTCAATTCCCAATCCCATTCGGGCCATGAAATAGCCAATTAAGCACATTACATATATGAAAACATGAATAATTTTTTACTCCGACCGGGATTCGAGCCTAGGACTTATGATTACTAAGTCAAGGCGCTACCACTCCACCACAGAAGGCTAAAAGGAATCCAACCTTATAGCTTATATCTGCTATACTTAGGAATGAACGCATTCTAACTGAATGCCACTATGTTCATATTACAGATTCCCCAACCTCACTCGTGGATTCATTTTGCATTTAATTCAATTCCCAATCTCATTCGGGTTATGAAATAACCAATTAAGCACATTACATATGTGAAAACATGAATCATTTTTTACTCCGACCGGGACTCGAACCTAGGACTTATGATTACTAAGTCAAGGCGCTACCACTACACCACAGAAGGTTAAAAGGAATCCAACCTTATAGCTTATATCTGCTATACTTAGGAATGAACGCATTCTAACTGAATGCCACTATGTTCATATTTCAGATTCCCCAACCTCACTCGTGGCTTCATTTTAGCATTTAATTCAATTCCCAATCCCATTCGGGCTATGAAATAACCAATTAAGGACATTACATATTTGAAAACATGGATCATTTTTAATCCCGACCAGGACTCAAACCTAGGACTTATAATTACTAAGTCAAGGCGCTACCACTGCACCACAGAAGTTTAAAAGGAATCCAACCTTATAGCTTATATCTGCTATACTTAGGAATGAACGTATTCTATCTGAATGGCACTATGTTCATATTACAGATTCCCAACCTCACTCGTGGCTTCATTTTAGCATTTAATTCAATTCCCAATCTCATTCGGGCCATGAAATAACCAATTTAGCACATTACATATGTGAAAACATGAATAATTTTTTACCCTGGCCGGGACTCGAACCTAGGACTTACGATTACTAAGTCATGGCACTACCACTACACCACATAAGGTTAAAAGGAATCCATTCTTATAGCTTATATCTGCTATACTTAGGAATGAGCGCATTCAAACTGAATGCCTCTATGTTCATTTTACAGATTCCCCAACCTCTCTCGTGGCTTCATTTAACATTTAATTCAATTCAAAATTTCATTCGGGCCATGAAATAACCAATTAAGCACATTACATATGTGAAAACATGAATCATTTTTTACCCTGACCGGGACTCGAGCCTAGGACTTATGATTACTAAGTCAAGGCGCTACCACTACACCACAGGGGGTTAAAAGGAATCCAATCTTATAGCTTATATCTGCTATACTTAGGAATAAACACATTCTAACTGAATGCCACTATGTTCATATTACAGATTCCCCAACCTCACTTGTGGCTTCATTTTATCATTTAATTCAATTCCCAATCTCATTCGAGCCATGAAATAACCAATTAAGCACATTACATATGTGAAAATATGAATCATATTTTACAATGGTCGGGTATATATATATATATATATATATATATATATATATATATATATATATATATATATATATATGTATATATATATATATATATATATATATATATATATATATATATATATATATATATATATATATATAAATATATATATATATATATATATATATATATATATATATATATATATATATATATATATATATATATATATATATATATATATATATATATATATATTTACATATATATATATATATATATATATATATATATATATATATATATATATATATATATATATATATATATATATATATATATATATATATATATATATATATATATATATATATATATATATATATATATATATATATATATATATATATATATATATATATATATATATATATATATATATATATATATATATATATATATATATATATATATATATATATATATATATATGAATTGCTGTACTGCTCAGTTTCGAAGGTCTAAGGTTTCCTTTATAAGAAGGAAAGTTGATGACCTTAACTCCTCTCCCACTAATAAATGCTTCTGGTCCTTAGCCAAGAACCTCTCCAATAACTTTTGTAACTCAATCATTCCCTCTCTCATTCGCTCTGATGGTTCTATAGCTTGCTCTCCCACTGACAAAGCCACTCTCTCTTGGTCTCATTTTTCTGCCAACTCTTCTATAAACGATTCCAGCGCACCTGTTCCCCAATCTTTACCCCTCTCTAACCCTATGCCATCCCTCATCCTTTCTTCACGCAAAGTTCATAAGGTTCTTCGCTTGCTAAAGACGAACAACGTATATGGTCCCGATGGTATCCCTGCAAAGTTCCTTAAGGAGTTTGCAGATGAACTGGCTCCCGTGCTTTGCCGTCTTTTTCGTCTCATACTGTCAACCAGTATCTATCCTTCATCTTGGAAGCATGCTCTAGTTCAACCTGTTCCAAAGAAGGGTGACCGCTCTATTCCTTCACACTACCGACCTATTGCCCTAACCTCCTCCATTGCTAAAGTTTTTGAAACTTTGCTCAATGCTCACTTCTTTAAACGCCTCGAATCTAACTCGTTTATCTCTGATCACCAGTACAGCTTCCGCAAGGCAAGATACACTGGTGATCTCCTATCCTATCTTACTCATGTATGGTCATCTTCCCTGAAAAATTTTGGGGAATCCTTTGTTGTCGCCCTTGATATCTTTAGGGCTTTTGAGAGAGTCTGGCACAAGGCTCTGTTGGCCAAACTCCCTGCCTATGGCTTTACCCTTCTTTCTGTTCTCTGATTTCCTGTTTTCTTACTGACCATTTAATATCTGTAGTTGTTGATTGCGCGACATCTAGCCCTTTCTCTGTTACCAGTGGTGTTCCACAATGCTCTGTTCTTTCACCAACTCTGTTCCTTCTCTTCATCAATGATCTACAATCCCCATCTTTCTCTCTTCTTCATGCATTTGCTGATGATTCTACCATTCACTTTTCCTCTGCCTTTTCTTCACTACCTTCATCTGCTACCCGTAATCAATCTCATATCACTCTTTCTTCTACTCTCAACTCCGATTTCCAGGGTGTAGCTGAGTGGAGCACTCAAAATTTAGTTAAATTCAATGACTCCAAGACACAGCGTTTACCTATCTCTTTATCTTCTTCTCCTCCTGATGACCTTATTGTTTTCGAAACTAACGAAAATTACCCTCTTAATTCTATCAACATATTAGGAATCCAAATAGCCTCTAACTTGTCTAGGAGGAATCACATAATTCAAATTTCTAATCTTCATCCAAAATATTGGGGGTATTGTTTCGTTTTCGTCATTATTTCTCCTCTTTACTGTTACTTAAAATTTATAAAGGTCTTATCCGTCCCTGCTTATATTACTGCTCACACATCTGGGGTGCTTCTTCTTATACTTATCTCCTCGAAAGGGTTGAATCTAAGGCAGTCAGACTCATTAATGACCCTTCTCTTACTTCTAATCTAGATTCTCTCTCTCTTCGCCATAAGGCATCTTCCCTTTCTCTTTTCTATCGGTACTACTTCCATCGCTGCTTTAATGAATTGGCGAGTTGAATCCCTCCCCCACTGCCGAGGCCGCGTAATACTCTCCAAGCGGCCTCATCTCACAGGTACTGCGTGGAAATTTGTAGCTCGCGGATTGGTCGGTGCAGCGACTGATTTTTCCCATCTACATCCAGAATCTGGAACTCTCTTCCTCCTACTGTCTTTCCTAATTCTTATGACCTTTCATGCTTCTAAAAGTAGATTTATCGTCATCTCAGGGACTAGTCCTCCACATCTCTGGGTCCTCTGTACTTTGACTGCTATATTTATCTGTAATTTTCCTTGTGTGACATTACCTTGTATATGACTTGTCCTTAACTTTTTCTTTTCCTTCGTCTTGGTATTTTCTCGTGCACGGGCCTTTATTAATGGCGGCAGTTTCTGCCTGTCCGGTTGTAACACTGAAAAAAAAGTAATATATATATATATATATATATATATATATATATATATATATATATATATATATATATATATATATATATATATATATATATATATATATAGTAGAATTAGTTATAATAATGA
>JAXCGZ010008421.1:0-2500 GCA_037179515.1 Halocaridina rubra
TATTTGGTAATTTTTTTTTTCTTTTATTATTCAATTTTTTCGTGTATCAAACTAACTAACTAGTTAATATAAATGGGAAGGATACTGTTTTTAACAATATATGTGTGTGTGTGTGTGTGTGTGTGTGTGTGTGTGTGTGTGTGTGTGTGTGTGTGTGTGTGTGTGTGTGTGTGTGTGTGTGTGTGTGTGTGTGTGTGTGTGTGTGTGTGTGTGTGTGTGTGTGTGTGCAAGTCGCATGAGGCCTATGGAACGTGTCATGCTAATTCTGTTTCCAGATATTTGTTTTCAGCTGCCGTGCCATGTGGCATACCACGTGCAACGTGCCACTTTTGTTGTGAAAGCGGCCTTGGGGACACTGAGGCAGTTTACTACCCTGTACAATTTGTAAATCACTTTGAAATTTTGACCAGAACATTTCACGTAGCTTATTCAGTGACAACTTCTAATCGATTGTGATTTAGTATTGAAGGTGAACTTCTTCGTTTACTTTGAAAAATAAGGGTGCGAGTTAAGAGGCGAGTGATCTGCATTGAAAATGAATCCTGTAGGGGATTAAGCGAGAAAACTAAAGAATGAAATATATTTATGAAGACGTGTATAAATGTATACGTGAGTGTATATATGTATGCTTGTTTGTGTGCGTGTGTTTGTGTGCTTATATATATATATATATATATATATATATATATATATATATATATATATATATATATATATATATATATATATATATATATATATATATATATATATATATATATATATATATATATATATATATATATATATATATATATATATATATATATATATATATATATATATATATGTGTGTATATATATATATACATATATATATATATATATATATATATATATATATATATATATATATATATATATATATATATATATATATATATATATATATATATATTATATATATATCTATATATATCTATATATATATATATATATATATATATATATATATATATATATATATATATATATATATATATATATATATATATATATATATATATATATATATATATATATATAGATATATAAATAGATATATATATATATATGTGTGTGTGTGTGTGTGCGCGCGCTCGTGTGTGTGTGTGTGTGTGTGTGTGTGTGTGTGTGTGTGTGTGTGTGTGTGTGTGTGTGTGTGTGTGTCTGAGTGTGCGTGTGTGTGTGTGTGTGGGGCTGTGATTATTTTTTTAAAGTCAAAATTACTGGCCATTCAAGTCTTGTTTCATACACTTGTGATATATATATATATATATATATATATATATATATATATATATATATATATATATATATATATATATATATATATATGTATATATGTATATATATATATATATATATATATATATATATATATATATATATATATATATATATATATATATATCTATATATATATATATATATATATATATATATATATATATATATATATATATATATATATATATATATATATATATATATATATATATATATATATATATATATATATGTATGTATGTATGTATGTATGTATGTATGTATGTATGTATGTATGTATGTATGTATGTATGTATGTATGTATGTATGTATGTATGTATGTATGTATGTATGTATGTATGATTACCTAATTGTGATTACCTAATTGTGTTTACGAGAAAGAGCCCAAAGCTCGTATCTTCCCGTCTCCTGATCGGTTCCATTTTATACTTAGTGATACTTATCATACTTGTCCTTAAAACTATGGGTGTGTATGTATGTGTGTGTACGTTTTTGTGTTTGTGTATGCTTCTTTCACTCTTCACTATTCTAACATTCGTGGGCTGAACTTTAATCTTTCGTCTGTGGAATACCACTCGGGTACTTTCCTCCCTAACCTCCTTCTCCTGTCTGAAACCCAGCTGTCTGTACATGCTTCCAGTGACCCATATCAACTCACTCTCTATAATATGTATACTCGTTTTCGTTCCAAAGGTGAGGTCTGTGCCTACTGCAACACTAACACACATACAGCGAGGCTCATGGTCCTTTAATCTCCTCACTTGATGTTCTCTGGCTAAAAGTCTATCTCTCCATTACCACTATCTTCCTTTGCTTCTGTTACTGTTCTCCAAACTCCATCGACTTTGTGTATATCCTTGAATATTTTTTCCTCGTGCCATGATTTCTTTCTATCTTCTCACCTACATGCTGAAGTTCTCTACATTGGAGACTTCAATGTTTACCACAGTGAGTGGCTTCATTCTTCTCACACTTATGTGGGAGGAAGTGAGGCCCTTGCTTTCTCTATTACTCACTATCTGGATCAAATTATCAAACATCTTCTCGTATTCCTGATGGTCACGACATGCAGCAAACACTCTTGACCTCTTTTTTACTTTTAACCTTCAAACTACTCTTATTCTGTGCTTTCCCCTCTTGGTAAATCTGACCACTCTATGATCTCAGAATCTTCCATTTTTGCCCCCCCCCC
>JAXCGZ010008421.1:7500-10000 GCA_037179515.1 Halocaridina rubra
TTATTATTATTATTATTATTATTATTATTATTATTATTATTATTATTATTATTATTATTATTATTATTATAATTATTATTATTATTATTATTATTATTATTATTATTATTATTATTATTATTATTATTATTATTATTATCATTATTATTGTTATTATTATTATTATTATTATTATTATTATTATTATTATTATTATTATTATTATTATTATTATTATTGTTATTATTATTATTATTATTGTTATTATTATTATTATTATTATTATTATTATTATTATTATTATTATTATTATTATTATTATTATTATTACTTACACATGCATGCACATACAAATACACACACACACTCATTTATATATATATATATATATATATATATATATATATATATATATATATATATATATATATATATATATATATATATATATATATACATATATATATATATATATATATATATATATATATATATATATATATATATATATATATATATATATACATTGCGTTTTTATTACACGTGTTTTTTTCCTCTCTCTCTTTCTTTCTTTTTTCTCTCTCTCTCTTGTTCTGCATTCTAACATGTTATTTATTCTCTAAAATTTTATGCACACACACACAAAACATAAACACACACACTATTGAAGTCATAAACTCAGTTGTTAACATGGCACGGGAAAAAATGTAGGATTTGATTATGGGAGACTTTAATCATAAAGAGATAGATAGGATAAATCTTGACCCACACAGTGGTGAGGACTCATTCGGGGCAAGATTCCTAGATTGCGTGAAAGGGAATTTCCTACACCAACATGTAATGGAACCAACAAGGGCCAGGGGTGGGGATGAGCCATCACTACTTGATCTAGTGTTCACAGATAATGTGTTGGATATTGAAAAAATTGAGTATGAACCACCAATTGGAAAGAGTGACCACTGTGTGTTGTTGATAGAGTATATCATTGAAGATATTCTTCCTGAGAGTAGAGGCACTGAGGACACGAGGAGGAACTATCCGAAAGGAGATTACATCAAAATGAATAAGCTTTTTGCAGTTATTGACTGGAGAACCTTATTTTACAACAAATCTGTACAAGAAATGTATGACATCTTTTGTGAGAAATATGGGAAGATAGTAGATTGCTGCATACCTGTCACCAAAGTAGGTGTATTTCATGCCAGAGAGAACTGGTTCGATAATGGGTGTAAAAGAGCTAAGGAGTGGAGAGACAAATGCTGGAAAAGGTATAGGAGGAGAAAAAGCATAAATGCCTGGCAAACCTACAAAAGAGCAAGAAATGACTACCTAAGTAAAAGGAGAGAGGCAGAGAGAGACTATGAGAGGGACATCACCAGGAAGGCTAAAGAAAATCCCAAGCTTTTCCACAGCTTTATCAGAGGAAAACTGAAGGTAAAAGAACAGGTTTTAAGGCTAAAGAGAGCGGATGGAAGCATCACTGAGACGATGAAGAGATCTGCAAAGAATTGAACAAGGAGTTTCAGTCAGTATTTACAGTAGAAAATACCCCCACCCCCTCAGATTGCAGTGATAGAAGCTCAAGGGCCGGTATTAGAGAACATCAACCTTACAGCCACAGAGGTATGCAAAGCGCTGATGGATTTAGATGTTCATAAAGCTACAGGTCCCGATGACATATCCCCTCATGTGCTTAAAAAATGCACAAACACAATATCAGTGGCACTAAGTATCATATTTAAGGAGTCACTGGAGTCGGGGGAGATTCCAAGATGCTGCAAACAAGCAAATGTGATACCTATCTTCAAAAAGGGAAGGAGGGATACGGCTCTGAACTATAGACCAGTTTCCTTGACCAGCATAGTTTGCAAACTTATGGAGAAACTACTAAGGAAACATATCTCTCTTCACTTGGAATCCTTCAACTTCTTGTCAGTGAGGCAACATGGCTTCAGAGAAGGTAGATCAACAGTAACAAACTTATTAGAATTTTATGATGAGGTAAGCCAAATCTTACAGGAAAGAGAGGGCTGGGCAGATTGCATATTCCTAGACTTCCAGAAAGCGTTTGACACTGTTCCAAATGGGAGACTTATTAGGAAGCTGAAATCAATGTCTAGAATAGGTGGAAATGTTTTGGAATGGATAAAAACTTACTTAGAAGGAAGGGAACAGAGGGTTAGAGTAAGACACTCAGTGTCTGAATGGAGAAGAGTTAGTAGTGGAGTTCCACAGGGTTCAGTTTTAGGGCCACTTTTGTTCCTTGTATATGTAAATGACCTACCAGAGTCTGTAAATTCATTCATGAATATGTTTGCAGATGATGCAAAGATTGTGAAGAAAGTAAAAAACGAGAACAATGGTAGAGAACTTCAGGAGGATCTAAATAATCTGCATGAGTGGTCAGAAAAGTGGCTAATGAAATTCAGTACTTCAAAATGTAAGGTAATGAGAATGGGTACAAGTGCAAGAAGGCCCAAACTTGACTTCTCGATGGCTGGAGTACAACTTCAAGAGACAG
>JAXCGZ010008421.1:15000-17500 GCA_037179515.1 Halocaridina rubra
TTTCAACACTGTTTTAGGTAAAGCAAAATAAACTTAGTATGGGTGAAGGCATTCTTGGGGTCTATCCATTACCATAAGTCCAGTGTGGGACTTAAAATCAAATGTACTGGTCAGCCATGGGTCGGGTGAACGGTAAAGCTTCATATTTAGACCTTGTAGTGCCCCCTGTAATCTTTGGTATTATGAGCGCAAGCAACAGTGTGCATTAAGCTTTGAGTTCTCATTGTTTTAAATCACAGCTTCGACTTTCCACCATATGAGGTGAAAAATAGATATAATTACTTGATACATGAGAAAACATTTTTAAATTCTAGCGACTTATTACCATCCGTTTTAAGAATGATTATCTAGAGCTGTGCTGGCCACTGGCAGGTCAGGTGAATGGTTATGTCTCTGTGAAGTATATATTTGTGTGTCAGAATTGGGAATGCTCCTGTAAGCTGTGGTAGCTTGATTAAGGCTTCGATATCATTCACCTAAATTTATGACCTCTGTGGCTATGCACACAAGGTTTGACGATCACTGTTCTACATTTCTCAAATTCTGTTTCCATTCTTCTTCTTGTTGTTATTATTATTATTATTATTATTATTATTATTATTATTATTATTATTATTATTATTATTATTATTATTATTATTATTATTATTATTATTATTATTATTATTATTATTATTACTATTATTATTATTATTATTTTTATTATCATTATTATTATTATTATTATTATTATTATTATTATTATTATTACTATTATTATTATTAATATTATTATTATTATTATTATTATTATTATTATTATTATTATTATTATTATTATTATTATTATTATTATTATTATTATTATAATAATTATTATTATTATTATTAATATTATTATTATTATTATTATTATTATTATTATTATTATTATTATTATTATTATTATTATTATTATTATTATTATTATTATTATTAAACTTAACAAGGCAATTAGTAACCTGCAAGAAAAAAAATCTTACTAATTACTGTATCTTATTTTTAGAAATATTCAATCTGAGTTTGCTGTTCATGCTAATAGAAACCAAGATACCGACCACAAAGGAGATGGGATAAACTTAAAAGAATACTGAAATTAAATTGGTACCCTTCCCTTAGGGCAGGCGAGGAGGTGGTTCATTGATCATTTTGACCGCTCCTTTGTGATCAAAGTGTCTTCAATAATCCATCCAGTCCCTGCCTCACAAGAGAGTGGAGTGCAGCTATTCCCATTTGAGTTTTTACATTAGCTCATTATAAAATAAATGTCCTCGTTTGGAAATCATGAGTTACCAAAAAAAAAAGAAACAGGAGTTGAGTTCATTAGATACCTGTTTACAATTTTTATTGAAAGTCTTGTATATACAAAGTGACAGCAGTTAGAAGTTAACCTCTGGTCTTAAACTTAAGCTTGTCCTGCAATAGTACTGTTTTACATATTAATTAATGATTTATATTTGGTCCCTAACCGTTTCTCCTATTTGGTCTAATTTGGCAGTACGTTTGCATGAACAGGCTAGACAAGTTTGATGCTGTGGCAGAGGGGGTATTTATTGTACTCTGAAGACATTGTGATAGCAATTTTGTCAGAGAGACAGGTAGGACTCCAAATGGAATCCAGCAGGACCTAAAAATGCTTCAGGATGTGGCTCTTACCTGCCAGATAGTGTTCATAATTACAAAACTATTTGCAGAGTTATAGGTCAGTGGAAAGAAGCGTTCAGTCTTGGGAAGTTAAATGGATATATGACAATTGAATGGAGTCTTTGAGTAGGACTGAGACAAATCTCTTTCCAGGTAATGGAAAGGAGATATATTTATTTACCATATATGAAGTTCCTTATCAATATTTCCATGAAGTTGCAACGCAATAGTAACAGTAATTCCGAAGTATTTTTTTTTACTTAATTGCTACAAACTCAACATGTCTCTAGACTTACTCATATGTGTGTTTGTTGCGTGTACGATAGATAATTTAGAAAAAAAAAAAAAGCTTGACTGCTAGTACATAAAACAAAGCTATAGTCTCGTTCAAATCATATAACGAGAGGACAAAATTTATGACCATTAATTTCGATAATGATTTTGATTATTTTACGCCATTATGGCCCATTAGTCCCCATTAGCATCGAATTGCTATGAAAAACGTTTTAAGTAGACGATGAGTTATTGCACTTTCTTAGCTTTTGTCATTCATATTTCACGACAAATACCAGAGCAGGAAGAATTGAGTGATATCATTTATGTTTTTATGCTGGTTTTCTTACACTCTTTTTATTTGATTTATTTACATACATATACAAAGTCTGCCATCCCTTTAAGTCCGGTGTCCAAGTCAAAGCACACACCCTTCCAACAGAAGACCCTCTAGTCCAATCCCTATATATTAGCCTCTTCAGGATAAAGAGTTGCCATATCCCCCGGCCACTGTACGTGTCATCCACAGTGTAATCGGGTAGAGTTCATATGACGCATGGCACGA
>JAXCGZ010008421.1:27500-30000 GCA_037179515.1 Halocaridina rubra
GAGTGTATGCCTTTGCTAACCTCAGACCGTGACGGGGCGCGAACCCTCGACCTGACGCCTCAGAGTCGGAGACGCTACCGACTGAGCCACAGCGACTACACAATAATAATAATAATAATAATAATAATAATAATAATAATAATAATAATAATAATAATAATAATAATAATAATAATAATAATAATAATAATAATAATAATAATAATAATAATGATGATGATGATGATGATGATGATAATAATAATAATAATAATAATAATAATAATAATAATAATAATAATAATAATAATAATAATAATAATAATAATAATAATAATAATAATAATAATAATAATAATAATAAATTTAATGTATCGTTTCCCATCTCATATATGTCTGTATGTATGTATGTATTCATGTATATATGTATGTATGCATGTAAGCATATATGTATGTATGTATGCATGTATGTATGTATATATGCCTGCATTCATGCATGTATGAATGTATGTATGTATGTATGTATGTATGTATGTATGTATGTATGTATGTATGTATGTATGCATGTATGTATGTATGTGTATGTATGTGTGCATGTATGTATGTAAGCATGGATAATATGATATATTGTCTAGTATAAGGCTAGAGCTTACGTCTTACAAGTAGAATATATATTCTGTTTTGTGTCGGTTAAGGGAGGGGGGTAAGAATACTTCCTCCGTGTTCCCCTACGTGTCGTAAAAGTCTACTAAATGGGGTGGAGCGAGGGGGCTGGGAATTCCCTCCTCTGTATTTAATTCCCACAAAAAGTAAAAGTATAGTCTTTGACTCAGCCACCCTCCTTATAAGGGGGAATATGGCTTTAGTATATGGATATGGAAGAACTACTAAAAAAAAAAAAAAAAAAAAAAAAAAAAAAAAAAAAAAAACATCCATGTCAAACCTCTTCCTATAAATAATTAAGATGATGCAATATATGACCTCTGATGTTTTTCCACTTCAATACTCCATTGGTAAGCATTAATAATAATACGGCATACTACATACATAATATATTTCATAGTGATCTAACATACTGCAAGTTTAAATGTAGACCTTTCGTCCTGAAGGAGATTCGCATTCACGAGGTCGAAAGATCGGTCCCCGTCCAAGACCGAGAGTTTAAGCTGTTTACTGGCAGGAACTGCTGTGGTTGGACATCACAGTGGGGGGTTGGGGCTTGCCCTGGCTGACGAATACCCATTGTATTGAAATGGAAATAAAGGTTAAATTTAAAAAAAAAAAAAAATCCTACACATCCTGGTTCAAATAACAGTGCGCTCTGTCTCAAGGTCAACTTACCCCGCACAGTCAGTTATTATATGTTTTGTATTTATGTCCGACATTCACCAGTACTGTATATATATACTGCTACGTAGTGTACATAATGCAAGTATGTACATTAGTAGTGTATTTACGAAATTATGTACACTACTGGTGCTTGTTCCCGTTAGCAATGAACACATGAGCCACCTAGCGAGTAAATTTCGTACTGTGTGTATGCACGAGATCCTCGTGTTCTAATGTTATACTAAGTTAGGTTTTCTTTTCATGCAAATATGTTATTGGTTAGAGAATCTGAAGAAATCCAGACTTTTCTGGGTATCTGGCAACACTGCTACGTAGTGTACATGAAACGAGTGTACTAATGTTACCAGCTGTATATGCCATAATATCCTACTCACTCATTTGGTCTCAATAATGCGTCAACATTAGATAAATAGAAGAATATCCTATTACAATTGTGGGGCTAATCAAGAGAGCTGATTGGGAACCATATTCATAATTAATTAGTTAATTAATGGTGAGATATTGCATTGTATATTGTAGTCTCATATATTGCATGAATTCAAATATCAATAATTTTGTATCATATACTAATCATTCACTTTTCCTAGGGTACTTTCAAAAATATTACCTACCTTGAACAGAACTCCATATATCAAAAGAAACACATATGAAGGTTATTATTTTTCTGAACGGGTGTTGTACTGACTTTATGTAAAGAAATGAGCTTTGGAACAGTATCATGCCCTGTTTTAGATTCTTTTTTAACGAAGGTATTTAGAATTTATTAAACTGTAAAGGAAATATGCAAAAAGTGTCATATTTTATATAAAATATATCATGACATACTTTTTCAATCATGGAGTTTTCTATCAGCAACTTTTTCCCATGTTCATATCAGGTCGCTATAGCTCACTCGTCTCTTGAAAACTACTGTTGATATCAACTCAGAATTTTCGACCGGATGAGCTTTGTGACTCCAGCACTCCACATTGATCCGGGAATGAGACCAGCACAGACATGACCTAGACTGATACCCATGGGCTACATTTACTTCCACGAGGGCTGGACTTTTATTCATCTCTCTCTCTCTCTCTCTCTCTCTCTCTCTCTCTCTCTCTCTCTCTCTCTCTCTCTCTCTCTCTCTCTCTCTCTCTCTCTCTCTCTCTCTCTCTCTCTCTCTCTCTCTCTCTCT
>JAXCGZ010008422.1:0-27500 GCA_037179515.1 Halocaridina rubra
AGAAAAATCATAAAAAGAAAAACAGAATAAATAAGTAGAGTAGAATAGAATAGGTTAGACATGCTGAAAATACAATTCAAAAATGGAGCTGCCTCGTGTGTGCCAGTAGGCATGTTGCAGTGTCCTCTATTCTTATGTTCTTATGTTCTTATGTTCTCTCTCTCTCTCTCTCTCTCTCTCTCTCTCTCTCTCTCTCTCTCTCTCTCTCTCTCTCTCTCTCTCTCTCTCTCTCTCTCTCTCTCTCTCTCTCTCTCTCTCTCTCTCTTATATATATATATATATATATATATATATATATATATATATATATATATATATATATATATATATATATATATATATATATATATATATATATATGAAGTAGTTTGAAGGGTTAGAAGTAAGAAATAGGTGAAGAGTGTTGGCTGCATGTTTTTGTCGATCGGGACTACGAGTAGGATGTTTGATAATTTGCTCCAGATCGTGAGTAATGGATAAAGTAAGGGCCTCACTTCCTCTCACATCAGTATAAGAAGAATTAAGCCACTCATTGCAGATGACCAGAAGAGGAGAAAATCCATTTTGGATAATGCAAAAAAGCTGAAGAATAAACAGGCTCCTTTTTCATCTATATATATGAAAAAAGATGTACATCCTGCTGTAAGAAGAGAGCTTGCTCGACTACGGAAGAGGGAGAAAGAAGAAAAGGAGAGACCAGAAAATCAAGGTGTTAATATCCATTACGACAATCAGCGTCGTATATTATTACGTGATGGTGAAATTATTGACAGATATGCTCCTTCGTATTTTTAAGATGTGCACAAAATAGCGTATTTACCAGTGAGCTCAATATGTGTTGTTGGAATATTGCAGGTGTCAAGGACAAATTGAACAATTCTGATATTTTATCATTTATTCTCGGGTTTCATATCGTGTGGCTTTTGGAAATAAAAACTATTGCTCGTATTAGTGTACCAGGATTTTACACTTATCATAACCCCTCTAAGTACTGTGGTAATAGGGGAGGCGTTGCAATGCTTGTAAAATGCTCGCTTTCAAAATATATCAAAAATGTAAATGTAAATGTTGAAGGTCAAATTTTGCTAGAATTGTCATGTTTTCCAGGCTTTGTATTTGGTGGGGTATATATACCACCGAATGACTCTCCTTATTTTTAGCCAGCTTGTTTTGGTAACCTAAGCGCAGTTGTGAATGAACACAATAAGGTTGTACTAATGGGTGATTTGAATTCGCGTGTAGGTATACCTATTCTTTATGATGAAAGTTTCAAATCATACAAATATGAAGGGGTAATAGATACAAGTGTGAATGAAAATGGGAGACAATTGCTGAACCTTTGCCGTGGCAGCACAATGGTGGTAGGTAATCACCTAGTATATAAGGGTAAAAGGTTAGAAGGAGGTTTATCCTTTAAAAGAGGATCAAATTGGATATCTGAGATTGATGTATGTGTCTTAAAAGAAAATACACTGAAATATGTAAGATCTGTTGAAATGAACCAGAATATTGTAGGATCTGACCACGCCCCACTAATGGTTCAACTTGATCTTAATGATATTCAGGAAACAGTGCCATCCTTGCTGATGGAGAGGGCTTTAAATTTAGGTAGTTCTTGCTATAATGTTCAATATATTGAAAACAGTTACACAACCCGGGGTCCTTCCCATAAGAATATAGACTTGGATAGATTCAAATTAGTCATGAATGAAACTCAGCCCCCAGAATTATTTGAAATTCATAATGAGAACATTTTTAATATTTTAGACAGGTAATAAGATTATCAATAATGTAGCAAGAGACTGCAGAGTTTTTCAATCTGGGGAGTTAGAGTTTAATGGATGGGATCAAGACCACCCTCGATGGAGGAGAATATTTGAAAAAAATGATCCAAAAATTATATGGAAATCTATTAACTGGAATGGCAATGTGGTGGAACCCAATGATGTGCAACCTGAAGATGTCAATTTCAAAATGCATTTCGAAAATTTGTTTAATCCTTCGACAGTTAATCCTAATCAAATCATTGATGTGTCAGACTCACCTAATATTCCCATATTGGATGATCCCTTTACTGCTCAAGAGTTAGACATGGCAGTGCAAAGTATAAAAAAAGATAAGAGTTATATTGGAATGTGTCCTGGTTTATTTACGATGCTACCACAGACATGGTTATCCTTTTTCCTTACAATTCTTAATTTCCTTTTCTTAAATGTCCTTTATCCATTTGCTTGGTGCCACAATAAACTGATCACTCTATTTAAATCTGGGGATAGAAGAGATTGCGGAAACTATCGGGGTATAAGTATAATGAACACCTTGGCAAAAATCTATGATATGCTTTTGATGAGACGGTTAAGTTTATGGTTTAATATAGATAAGTGTCAGGCTGGAGCTCAGAAGGGTAGAGGGTGTATAGCGCAGATTTTGGCTTTAAGGTTACTGATGGATTATGCTGCTTGCAAGAAGCAAAAATTGTATATAGTTTTTGTGGATTTTAGTAAGGCGTACGACAGGGTACCAAAATATGATTTAATAGAGTGTCTCAAGTCTGTGGGATGTGGGAGGGTTATGTTGTCAGCTATCCAAAATATTTATTCATGTACAAAAAGTGTGTTAAAATCTGCTATAATAACAATATCTATAGGTATACGCCAAGGAGCTCCTACGAGCTGCATTTTGTTTGTCATTTATATGGATAAAATGGTGAGAATGATTAAAGAAAAAGTGAGAATTGATGGTTTTTTGGGAAATTTACATACTCTTTTAATGATGGATGACACGGTGATTGTAAGTACATCTCGTGAAAAGTGCATATCAAAACTTGAGGCTCTATTAGATTATTGTAATGCTTATGGTATGGTGATTAATGAAAAGAAGACAAAGTATTTTGTTGTTAATGGAAAAGACAGAGATAAATCATCAATAGTGATAAACAACATAAAAATAGATTATTGTAAAAAGTATCTGTACTTAGGTGCATGGTTTACTGATGATGCAAATATGCACTCAGTACTTAAACAGCATGAAATCGACGGTACGGCAACAGTCAATAAGTTTAGTATATTCTGCATAAATAACATGAGTATGCCCTATGCATATAAGGTTAAAGTTTTTAAAGCTGCTTTGAGTTCTTCACTTTTGTATGGCTCTGAGAGTTGGTTCACAAGTAATTTAACTTGCATGGAAAAACTTTATAACAGGGCAGTAAAGTGTTTATTGGGAGTGAGAAACAACACTCCAATATCCTTATGTTTAATAGAAAGTGATTTGGAAACTTTGGTACATGAAGTTAATGAAAGAAGAAGGGGATTTTTAACCAAAAAAATGCAACAGGTTAACAATGAAGAACCTTTCTATGTGGTATTTGACATCTGCAGACGGGAAAATACACCTGGTTATCAATTCTTAAATTCATATATTGCAAATAATGTGGAAGCTTCTGCTCTAAGTGGAATAAAATCTGTAATACTGAATAAACCCGAAGGTGCCACAAAATATCTTACATATAGACAAATTTTAAATAGTCAGTTGACAGTACATAAAGTATATAGTAGCAAAGAGTTTGTACCAGATTATTTGCGAATGGCATTCACAAGGTTAAGAGTAATGTCTCATGAGTTGCGTGTAGAGACTGGAAGGTGGAGCAGAACACCAAGAGAAATGAGAGTATGTGCTTGTGATCAAATGGCAGTTCAGAGTGAAGAACATGTGCTAATTGAGTGTCCTTTCTCCCAACCAGTGAGACAAAAATATAATATGTTAAACTATCTGAGTGTCCAGTCACTTTTGAATGAAGAGCTTCATATTACAGAGTTGTGTCAGTATATATATGAAGTACTAAAGTTGTACAGATAAGGAAGAGATTCAACCTTGTAATGAGGAAAGCATTGATTTTTTGTATGTATAGGTTAATTTGTAATATTTGGATGTATTCTATTCTTCTAACTGTATTTCAGAATTAGGCATTAAGATAAATATGATTATTTACTTTTGTTGGTAAGTTTGTGAGAATATTTGTATTGTTCTTTAGGCTAAGATTTTTTTGATGGACAAAATATTGTTTCTATTACTTATGCTATTTTGTGCAAAAAGAAAAAATTTAATATATTTTTGTAATACTTTTGTAATATTCTGTCAATAAACTATATATATAATAGTGTACATTGAAGTCTCCAATATAGAGAACTTCGGCATGGGTGAGAAGATAGCAAGGACTCATGGCACGAGGACAGATATTCAAAGAAAGACACAAACTCGGTTGAGTCTGGAGAACAATAGCAGAAGCAAAGGAAAATAGTGGTAGTGGAGAGAGATTTTTAGCCAGAGGACATCAAAGTCAGGAGATTCAAGGTCCATGAGCCTCGCAATATGAGTGTTAGTGTTTCAGTAGGCGCAGAACCCACCTTTGGAGCGAAAACGAGAATACAGGTTATAGAGAGAGAGAGAGATTGGAAATGGGTCAGTGAAGGCATGGATAAACAGCTGGGTTTCAGATAGGAGGAGGAGCTTAGGGAAGGAAGTACCCACGTGCTGTTCCACAGACGGAAGATAAGAGTTCAGGTCACGAATGTTAGAATAGTGAAGAGTGAAAGAGGCAGATCTATTAGCAAGCGCAAGGTTAAGGAGAGAACCATTACTACCACCAGGCGTGTCTGCCCTCAAGACAGTAGTGGAGTCAACAAGATCCCTGGAGATTCTTCGCACCCCTCTGGGCCGGGTACTGGGGCCATAAGCTTTTTTGTTGGATGTTCACCCTTGAGGGTTGGGGCCATAAGCTGTGGAGCTTCCAAGAATATAGCAAATATGAGGAAAAACGAGGGCAAAAAGAAACAGACATGGGCAGTGTTGTGGTTTGTCAAATGTAATGGAATAGCAAGAGATGTGTAATGAGTACGCCAGAATATTCGGTGTAGATGAGGGCATGAGGAAAGAACCGTCCTGAAGGAAGACTCAATCCGGAACCATCTGGACCATCCTATTTGAATCCGTAATACCTTCAGTCGTAGTCTTTCAAATGGCGGCTGGTGCAAAGGCCAACCTACTACTACTACTACTACTACTACTACTACTACTACTACTACTACTACTACTACTACTACTACTACTACTACTACTACTACTACTACTACTACTACTACTACTACTACTACTACTACTACTAATAATAATAATAATAATAATAATAATAATAATGATAATTATGATGATGATGATGATGATGCTGATGAGAGTAGTTGAAACCACGGTGGAAGACGGTCTGCAAGTGCCGAACATATTTCTACTGGAAGAATTTGAAGGAACTATTGTTGAGAGGCAATTTAAGAAAGTCATCTCGCCTCATGATGTGTGGCTGGGTACTATGTGCCACCACGAATATAGATGTCTACAAGAATACCATCTTTTACAGAATTCTTGTCAGACATTGGTTCAAGATACCCTGGCAGGAGTCGGTATCAGAATAACCACATGGCGAGATTATCTTCCTGTGCTGGTCGGAAGCCTTTTAAACTATGGTATGCATTACCATTTCAAAGGTAACCAGTGAAGCGTTAGGAAGGGCATCAAGTGGACCCTGGAGCATTTACGAAAGAGGAACGTCTTCTTGTATATTACGAAAGGGAACCGATCTCTTGTATTAACGCTGAAGATCCCTCGTATATTACGAAAGAGGAACAAAACCTTGTATTATTACGAAGAACTCGGTTTCTTGCGTAAGTTACGAAAGGTAGCGGAACTCTTGTATAATACGAATGGGATTCTGAAGTGTGTTACGAAAGGGAGAGGAACTCTTGTATAATACGAGGACACTGCACTCTTGTATTTTGCAAAGGGGGTTGGGGTGATTGGTTTTCTGCACCTTTTGCAGATGGGGTTTTCTGCACTTTTTGCAGATGGGGTTTGTATGTGCATGATGGAGAGTGGACCCTGGAGCATTTACGAAAGAGGAACGTCTTCTTGTATATTACGAAAGGGAACCGATCTCTTGTATTAACGCTGAAGATCCCTCGTATATTACGAAAGAGGAACAAAACCTTGTATTATTACGAAGAACTCTGTTTCTTGCGTAAGTTACGAAAGGTAGCGGAACTCTTGTATAATACGAATGGGATTCTGAAGTGTGTTACGAAAGGGAGAGGAACTCTTGTATAATACGAGGACACTGCACTCTTGTATTTTGCAAAGGGGGTTGGAGTGATTGGTTTTCTGCACTTTTTGCAGATGGGGTTTGTATGTGCATGATGGAGAGTGGACCCTGGAGCATTTACGAAAGAGGAACGTCTTCTTGTATATTACGAAAGGGAACCGATCTCTTGTATTAACGCTGAAGATCCCTCGTATATTACGAAAGAGGAACAAAACCTTGTATTATTACGAAGAACTCGGTTTCTTGCGTAAGTTACGAAAGGTAGCGGAACTCTTGTATAATACGAATGGGATTCTGAAGTGTGTTACGAAAGGGAGAGGAACTCTTGTATAATACGAGGACACTGCACTCTTGTATTTTGCAAAGGGGGTTGGGGTGATTGGTTTTCTGCACTTTTTGCAGATGGGGTTTTCTGCACTTTTTGCAGATGGGGTTTACTGCAGTTTTTGCAGACGGGGTTTGTATGTGCATAAGTGTGTATGAAACCCACCCATCCCTTTTCAACACTTGCATACTCGCATACCCAATTCCCAATATTTAAAGGCAGCTTCAAGATCTTTCAAGCTTCTATGTGTGAATGTGTGTTGGTAGTAGGCCTCTGGCGCGGCTTTAATTAGCTCGTAAGCCTACTAAGCCAACGAGTGTGAATGGAGAGCTGGTAGACCTCTGGCATGGATTTAATTAACCTGTAAGTCTCAGGCTCATGAATGGTAGAAACTTGGAGATTTGGAATCACCTTGAAAATATTCAGAATTGGGAAGTACCAAGGGTTTATTTGCAAATGTAGTCGCCGTGGCTCAAGCGGTAGCGTCCGCGACTCTGAAGCGTCAGGTCGAGGGTTGGCGCCCCGTCACGGTCTGAGGTTAGCAAGGGCATGCACTCAGGGTAACGATTACATCTGCCAAAACAAGTCCTTCGCAAGAAGGCAACCATCCTAGCCCTTGGTAGAAAAGGGAGCTCGTGACGTAAAACCGGAACAACAACAACAGGCAGTAACGGTGTGTCGATAATATTTGTCATCTGGAATTTAACTTTCAGAACAACTGATGTTGGACTTGTGGATGAATCTGGAGACTTCAGAATCAGCGGGGATAACATGATGAAGAGTACCCTCTTCTCCATTTTTTTGCTGCTTTTCAGCGTCCTTTACCTCGTTGATTTCTGCGTCACTTTATTCATCCCAATGCACTTTCATCACGGGAAAAATGACAAATACATTCCTGGTCGTCATACCAGAACAAACAAACAAACAAACAAACATTTATTTCCATTTTTGTGCAATGGTTATTCTGCTAAAAGTAACAGCAACTTTTAAGTAAACAAGTAATTGAACTAATAAGTAAGAGGGTAATACAAACAGTTAAATTAAATGTAGCTTTCCCAGAAAAAAATAATTAAAAATGCTGTAATAAAAATGTTAACAATAATGTTAATAATTAAGTAGTAATAATAACACTCGATACAGTATCGTTATTATCGGCATCATCACCATATTTGTATTCCTTACAATGAGAATAATTAGTTCTTAATTTAGAGAACAGAAAAGTCGATATCAGTTTACATATAGAGAGGTTACTGTCAAGGGAAATTGCATTAAATCATTAAGTTTAGTTTATGTGTGAGCAGCAACTATTTGTCCAAAAGAAAATTATATAGTTTGCCATTTTAAAACAAAAGGGAAAAAAAAAGAAGAAGCTGCGAAGGAGGATGCATTTTTAAGATGCTCTGGAATATTGTTCCAGAGTGTTGGCCCTTTAATAGTGATCATCTCTGAGCCTGCTTCTGTGTTTGTTCTGTGAATAAAGAGCTCACTGCTCTGTTTTGTGTTGGTTCCCCTTATATTCCTGACTGTTTTTAAATCAAATAGCCAGCTAGGATAATGATGGTCCAAAATTTTGTATACAAAAACATAAATAGCATAAGCGACCTTGTTTTTTGCCCGCAGCCACCCAAGCTTATTGAGAGCTGACTTCGCATTCACGAGGTCGAAAGATCGGTTCCCTTCCAAGACCGAGAGTTTAAGCTGTTTACTGGCAGGAACTGCTGTGGTTGGACACCACAGTGGGAGGTTGGGGCTTGCCCTGGCTGACGAATACCCATTGTATTGAAATGGAAATAAAGTTTGTTTGCTTGTTTGTTTTGTTTGATGTGCTCACATTTTTTATTCCTCCCAGGGCAACTGGAGCTGCAAAATTAATAAGCTTCTGTATTCTGTTTATCTGAGTCTTAGTGGTAGCTCCCCACAGTTAAGATATTGATAAATAGTTGATCCCTCCTTGAACAAAATGGTAGGTACATAGAAATACAGACATCCTTAGCCTAACAGGTTTAAAAAATATAATCATTAGCATAACCCTAGGGAAGTAAAACCTTCTTCAAAATCCAATAAAAATTACTAAAATGATCACTGTTATAATGGGCCTTGTAACCTTTTTGCATACTTTATCTAAGTGGGAATCAAACAACACGTAGTTATCAAAGTGAATTCCTAGGTTTTTGACTGTTTTGCTAGGTGTAATAATAATGCCGCAAAAAATAATTGTTGTGTTTTCTGGAATTTGTGCTATATGGAACCTTGAACCAATAAACATGCATTGAGTTTTACTCTCGTCAGTTAACAGCCCAATATCTTGAAAAATAGGTTTTAATTTTTGACAGAGTGTTTTCTGCTCTTAAGGTTAGCTCTGGGAGATTATTAATATCACCACTAAGGAGTAGTTGAGTGTCATTTGCATATTGTAAGACTAGACAGTCAGAAAAGAAAGATAGATCATTTACGTAAATAGAGAAGAGGATAGGATCGAGTACTGATCCCTGTGAACACCAACTGATGCATTTTTTGGCATAGAGATAATGTTGTTAAGACTGATAGACTGTTAGCGATTAGATAGATACTCTCTAAATCAGCTCAGAACAATATTTAGGATAGCACATTTACTTATAAGAATGTCATGGCTTACACTGTCGAAGGCTTTTGATAAGTCTAATAATACAAGCAGAGAGATTTTTTTCATATCTATATTATTATAGATACTATTCGTAACTTTGAGCAGTGCAGTTTCCGTCGAGAGTTTCGGTCTGAAACCATGTTGGTTAATAGCTAATAGTCTATCTGACTCTAAATATGACATAAGTTGGCATGCAACAATTTTTTCTAATGTTTTAGAGAAAATGGGTAGCAGGGAAATGGGACGATAGTCTGTCACATCTTCTCTGTCCCACTTTTGATGCAGAGGTATTACATGTGATTTTTTCCAAGAGTCAGGAAACTTTTTAGTAGCAATGGATGTGTTCATAATAGTTAGAATATAAGATACAATCATGGGTAGAGCATCTTTGATGAATTGAAATGCTATACCATATGGACCATAAGAGCCAGAGTTTCTTAGGCTCTTTATGGTAAGAATTAAGGTAGCACATTCGATAGGATTTATCTTGAAGTATTCTCTTGTGTTTACATTGGAAGAATTGACCTTTAAGTAATTACTCATATTCACCGAGTTGATGTTTTCTTGTGTTTTCTTTTATGTATTTTTGCCAACGTAAGCAAAATAGTTATTAAAGTTTTCCGCTTTGTCTTCCAACTCTGTAATATTTTCATAACTTTCTGAGGTAGCCTTTTCATTTGGTATCATGCTTCTTATTACTTTCCATGTTGCCGCTGTGTCATGTCTAGAGTCATTACATTGTTTTTGTAAAAGTCTTTTTTACTTACATTGATGAGAGATCTGACACGTTTCTTTTCTGCTTTATAACGTTCTCGGAGAATCATATCATATCTATTCATTTTTAACTCTTTTTTTGTATTTGATTTCTGATTTGCATTGCCCCTTTGATGTCATTAGTTAGCCAGGGGGCTGAGGGGCGGGTTATTTTTCTTGTTACAATGGGTGCACAGCTGTCTAAGCATTCACAGAAGACTTGTTAGAATCTCAACCTGCAAATCGATGTTATCTGTATTCTTAATACTATTAAGTACATTTGTGTTGTTGATTAATGCTTCACAAAAGTTATCGGGGGAGTAATTTCTTAGACACCGGAATGTCTTGAAGAGAGGCTTCCTCTTGGGCTTGTTTATGTTTAGCATGCAATGTTGAGCTCGTGATCTGCAATTGGGCAGGGAGCTACGTCCCAATAGGGTATTCTTTCCACTTTATTTGTTATTATCAGATCTATTGGAGTCCTAGAATTAGGGGTTATGCGGGTCGCTTTTGACACTATTTGTGTTAACTTCACAGTGTTGATCACCCTTTTCATTTTGTTATTTGCTGAGAGCAAGTAATCAATAAAGTCACCAAGGAGCTAAGAGGAGTGGTTGAGGTATGTGTGGATCGTGGTAAATGCGTGTTTCTTGGCCCGGCCACCCCCCTTACAAAGGGGGAATGAGGCCATGTATATGTATGTATGTATGAGTATGCATACTCTCTATATATAATCTTTGTATTTACTGTTAAAAGAATTATGAATCTCTTTTTTGAATAATTTCTACAATAGAGTCAAACATGTTATCCGAGTTCTTTAATGGGTATTGTAATAATTCAATTGTATATATCTTGAATTTACCAAAGAAGTACTTGATAAATTTAACACTAAGTTGAAAACTCCCTACAAGGGCGATTAATGAGAGAGAGAGAGAGAGAGAGAGAGAGAGAGAGAGAGAGAGAGAGAGAGAGAGAGAGAGAGAGAGAGAGAGAGAGAGAGAGAGAGAGAGAGAGAGAGAGAGAGAGAGAGAGAGAGAGAGAGAGAGAGAATTAACAAAGACCAAAGAGAAGTGGGCCCCCCCCAAAAAAAAAAAAAGAATTGAAAGGAAACCCCCCTATCATGGCCGATGATGTGAAAATCAGACAATAAACTGTTATAAACCTAATCTTGCAGATCCAAATTAACTATGCTAAAATGAACTTAAAACACCCATTGCCTTAAGGTGATTATTGCCTGTGTTCCTGCAAGCTTTTGGAAAGTGATTTTATGGTCTTTTATCCATTTAATAATGCCACTAACTTCATTTAGAATGTAGCTTGTGCTGAATTGTTTTAATCTTGGAAACTGGTTTAATCTTCACTTCCATATTTCTTCTTCCTTCCTCGCCAGTTGGCCATCGTTAGGAGGGTAGGGTGGGGAGGGAGATACTGGGGCTCCAGATAATAACCCAGCAATGACGTAGGTGTTGCTCATCTGCTCCTTTGTGATGCTGGGGCTCCAAGGAATATCCGAGCAGTGACGTAGATGCTTCTCATCTGCTCCTTTGTGTGGCTGGGGCTCCAAGGAATATCCGAGCAGTGACGTAGATGTCTCATCTGCTCCTTTGAGATGCTGGAGCTCCAAATAATAACCCAGTAATGACGTAGATGTTTCTCATCTGCCTCTTTGGGATGCTGGGGCTCCAAGGAATATCAGAGCAGTGACGTAGATGTTTTTCATCTGCTTCTTTGTGATGCTGGGGCTCCAAGGAGTATCAGAATATTGACGTAGATGTTTCTCATCTGCTACTTTGAGATGCTGGGGCTCCAATGAATATCCGATCAGTGACGTAGGTGTTTCCAACTTTCTATAATATGAGGCTGGGGCTCCAAGGAACATCCGAGCTGTGGCGTATGTCTTTCCCAGCTCCAAACAAATAAGCAAGTGATGACTTAGAAATTGCCCAGCTGCTTTTATAAGGTGATATGTCTCCAAGAAATTATTATATGCTGACACATGTATTACCCATTTACACTTTTGCGATTCTGTGGTTCCAAGGAACATCTTTGCCTTGCCGTTGGGTTGTTCACCTGCAATGAGATTCTGGAGTGCTTAAGAGTAACTGAGCAGTGACGTAAATATTTCCCATCTCCTATGAGAAGCTGGTGCTCCACTGAGTAAGGGAGCGATTATTTAGGACAGTCACCAGCTCCTCTCTATTTCAAATTATCTCTAATAGTTTTGCTCTTTCTACATTAAGGAATATATCTACAAAGCTGGTTAATATTTTATATAGCAATTTTTTTTTTTAGTTCAGTGGATGTAGTACCTGCCATATACCTAGTAGGTCCCGAGTTTAACGCCCTATGGTAGCTTCTGCGGTTACTCTCTTCACCAGAGCCACTTAGGTATGAAAATGAGCGGGTAATGGTGTTCCTTGTGTGATAGTTTTTGTAGATTTAACAGGCTTAATGAGCATGCCCTTAGAGAGAGATAGGTAGATAGATAGATAGATAATATATATATATATATATATATATATATATATATATATATATATATATATATATATATATATATATATATATATATATATATGAATAATTTTCACCCCAACCGGGACTTGAACCTCGGACATATAATTACTATACCAAGGCGCTACCAACTTCACCATAGAAGGTCTAAAAGGGAAACACACAGTACAGCTTCTATCTGCTATGGTAGGAATGAACGCATTCTATCTGAATGCCACTCTGTTCATATTACAGTTTCCCCCAACCTCACTCGTGGCTTCATTTTCACATTTAATTCAACTTCCAATCTCATTCGGGACCAACAATAATCAAATAAGCACATTACCATATGTGAAAACATTAATCTTTTTTACCCCGACCGGAACTTGAACCTGGGACATATAATTACTATGGTCCTGAATGAGATTGGGAGTTGAATTAAATGCGAAAACGAAGCCACGAGTAAGGTTGGGGAAACTCTAATATGAACAGAGTGGCATTCAGGTAGAATGCGTTCAACCCTGTATAGCAGATAAAAGCTGTAAGATTTATTTCCCTTTTAGACCGGCTGTGGTGTAGTTGGTAGCGCCTTGGCATAGTAATTATATGTTCCAGGTTCAAGTCCCGGTCGGGGTAAATATTATTAATGTTTTCACATATGGTAATGTGCATATTTGATTATATATATATATATATATATATATATATATATATATATATATATATATATATATATATATATATATATTATATATATAACCAGACTGAGGGAGAGAGAGAAAGAAAGAAAATAAGTCATAAATAAGACCACATATTGAAAGTGAATAATTAAATTGAAATCAGAAATAAACTGTAAGTATTGAAGGAAAAAAAATACCTGAAAAAGAATTCCTGTCTTGTACATGTCTGATGATGAAAAGTCAAACTTTGGGATAATTATTTTAATGTTAATTGCAAATGCCAAAGAGTTTGAAGTTTTGTTATAGATAATGATGCTTTAAATTTGGATTTTATATCTCTTGTCTCTGTTTTATGAAGATTAGTTTTTAAGTTTGATATAATGGGACTTTCAATGCCATTGATAAAGACTTTGTTGAGTTCTATATTTTGTTTATTTATGTCTTCCTTTTGTGTTTATTTTTTTTTTACTTATTTATATATTTATTTTATTTGTTTATTTATTTATTTATTTACTTAATTATTTATGTATTTTTTTTTATTTTGACAGTGATTTACGAAATAGGGGAAGTTTTAAATTATATTTATTTATTAATTATGAATATATATTTTTAACAGACCTCCTTAGTGCAGCATTAGATGTAAAAGGCAAGTAGTTGGACAGCTTCCTCGTGAGATTTAAGTCACAAATTATATTAATATTAAAAGGGTAATTACATCATCACTGAGTGATATTTATTTAAACGTTTTTAAGTATATTGCTAGAAATATATTTATTTGCAAGAATACAGACAGTCAGACAGATAGACAGACAGACAGACAGACAGACAGACAGACAGACAGACAGACAGACACACACACATACACACACACACGCACTCACACACACACACACACATACACACACACAAACACACACACACACACACACACACACACACACACACACACACACACACACACAGAACAGCATAATAAATGCCAAAGACTGAGATGCGAAAATAAGTTTAGGTTAAAATTTTTTACGTCACTCCCTCTCTTCTCCAGGCTTCATTTTAGGAGAGACTGTAACAGATGGGAAATAAATTGGATCTTTGTTCGCAGAGGGACAACCGTCCTTCAGTTGATTGCTCTGATTGAGAGAATTGCTATAGTTGACAAAGAGAGAGAGAAATCCTAGTTGAGGAAGTGTATATATACATATATATATATATATATATATATATATATATATATATATATATATATATATATATATATATATATATATATATATATATATATATATATATATATATATATATATATATATATATATATATATATATATATATATATATATATATATATATATATATATATATATATATATACACACACAAACACACACACACACACACACACACACGATATGGCTGGCTCTAGAACTAGAGGTCATAGTTTGAAGCTTCGGAAGAAAACTTGTTTGCAGGATGTAAGGAAATACTTTTTCAGTGTAAGAGTAGTTGATAATTGGAATTCGCTAAGCGAGGAGGTAGTTAATGCTACCTCAATCCATAGTTTTAAGGACAGGTATGATAAGTATCACTAAGTCTAAAAATGGAACCGATCAGGAGACGGGAAGATACGAGCTTTGGGCTCTTTCCCGTAAACACAATTAGGTAATCACAATTAGGTAATCACACGCATAAATACTGGGTCAGAGAGCATTATAATAACTGTTGTATACAACCCACCAAGGAACCAAAATAGGCTTGAAATTTATGAGGAAAGTCATATAGGTACTATTGAAGTCATAAACTCAGTTGTTAACATGGCACGGGAGAAAAAATGTAGGATTTTGATTATGGGAGACTTTAATCATAAAGAGATAGACTGGATAAATCTTGACCCACACAGTGGTGAGGACTCATTTGGGGCAAGATTCCTAGATTGCGTACAAGGGAATTTCCTACACCAACATGTAATGGAACCAACAAGAGCCAGGGGTGGGGATGAGCCATCACTACTTGATCTAGTGTTCACAGATAATGTGTTGGATATTGAAAATATTGAGTATGAACCACCAATTGGAAAGAGTGACCACTGTGTGTTGTTGATGGAGTATATCATTGAAGACATTCTTCCTGAGAGTAGAGGCACTGAGGACATGAGGAGGAACTATCCGAAAGGAGATTACATCAAAATGAATGAGCTTTTTGCAGTTATTGACTGGAGAACCTTATTTTACAACAAATCTGTACAAGAAATGTATGACATCTTTTGTGAGAAATATGGGAAGATAGTAGATTGCTGCATACCTGTCACCAAAGTAGGTGTAATTCATGCCAGAGAGAAATGGTTCGATAATGGGTGTAAAAGAGCTAAGGAGTGGAGAGACAAATGCTGGAAAAGGTATAGGAGGAGAAAAAACATAAATGCCTGGCAAACCTACAAAAGAGCAAGAAATGACTACCTAAGTAAAAGGAGAGAGGCAGAGAGAGATTATGAGAGGGACATCACCAGGAAGGCTAAAGAAAATCCCAAGCTTTTCAACAGCTTTATCAGAGGAAAACTGAAGGTAAAAGAACAGGTTTTAAGGCTAAAGAGAGCAGATGGAAGCATCACTGAGACGGACGAAGAGATCTGCAAAGAATTGAACAAGGAGTTTCAGTCAGTATTTACAGTAGAAAATACCCCACCCCCTCAGATTGCAGTGATAGAAGCTCAAGGGCCGGTATTAGAGAACATCATCCTTACAGCCACAGAGGTATGCAAAGCGCTGATGGATTTAGATGTTCATAAAGCTACAGGTCCTGATGACATATCCCCTCATGTGCTTAAAAAATGCGCAAACACAATATCAGTGGCACTAAGTATCATATTTAAGGAGTCACTGGAGTCGGGGGAGATTCCAAGATGCTGGAAACAAGCAAATGTGATACCTATCTTCAAAAAGGGAAGGAGGGATACGGCTCTGAACTATAGACCAGTTTCCTTGACCAGCATAGTTTGCAAACTTATGGAGAAACTACTAAGGAAACATATCTCTCTTCACTTGGAATCCTTCAACTTTTTGTCAGTGAGGCAACATGGCTTCAGAGAAGGAAGATCAACAGTAACAAACTTATTAGAATTTTATGATGAGGTAAGCCAAATCTTACAGGAAAGAGAGGGTTGGGCAGATTGCATATTCCTAGACTTCCAGAAAGCGTTTGACACTGTTCCACATGGGAGACTTATTAGGAAGCTGCAATCAATGGCTAGAATAGGTGGAAATGTCTTGGAATGGATAAAAACTTACTTAGAAGGAAGGGAACAGAGGGTTAGAGTAAGACACTCAGTGTCTGAATGGAGAAGAGTTAGTAGTGGAGTTCCACAGGGTTCAGTTTTAGGGCCACTTTTGTTCCTTGTATATGTAAATGACCTACCAGAGTCTGTAAATTCATTCATGAATATGTTTGCAGATGATGCAAAGATTGTGAAGAAAGTAAAAAATGAGAACAATGGTAGAGAACTTCAGGAGGATCTAAATAATCTGCATGAGTGGTCAGAAAAGTGGCTAATGAAATTCAATACCTCAAAATGTAAGGTAATGAGAATGGGTACAAGTGCAAGAAGGCCCAAGCTTGACTACTCGGTGGCTGGAGTACAACTTCAAGAGACAGAAAATGAGAGAGATCTAGGAGTAAACATACTGGCAGATTTGTCTCCAGAAATACATATAAATGGCGTAGTAAGGGCAGCATATGCATTCTTATCAAATGTAAGGGTAGCCTTCAGGCACATGGACAAGGAAATGTTCAGAAATATTTATGTAACCTATGTGAGGCCAAAACTCGAATATGCAGCCCCCTTTTGGAATCCGCACTTGAAAAAGCACATAGCTAAGCTTGAAAAAGTTCAAAGACATGCCACGAAACTGGTGCCAGAAATACGCAATCTCAGTTATGATGAGAGGCTGAGGGAATTAGACTTGCCATCACTCGAAGCTAGAAGAGTAAGGGGGGATATGGTGACAGTCTTTAAATTCCTTCATGGTTATGATAGAGTGGATAGGGATCGATATTTCGATATGGCTGGCTCTAGAACTAGAGGTCATAGTTTGAAGCTTCGTAAGAAAACTTCTTTGCAGGATGTAAGGAAATACTTTTTCAGTGTAAGAGTAGTTGATAATTTGAATTCGCTAAGCGAGGAGGTAGTTAATGGTATCTCAATCCATAGTTTTAAGGACAGGTACGATAAGTATCACTAAGTCTAAAATGGAACCGATCAAGAGACGGGAAGATACGAGCTTTGGGCTCTTTCCCGTAAACACAATTAAGTAATCACAATTAGGTAATCACACATACACACACACACACACACACACACACACACACACACACACACACACACAGAGGTCATAGTTTATATGGCTGGCTCTAGAACTAGAGGTCATAGTTTGAAGCTTCGTAAGAAAACTTCTTCGCAGGATGTAAGGAAATACTTTTTCAGTGTAAGAGTAGTTGATAATTGGAATTGGCTAAGCGAGGAGGTAGTTAATGGTATCTCAATCCATAGTTTTAAGGACAGGTATGATAAGTATCACTAAGTCTAAAATGGAACCGATCAGGAGACGGGAAGATACGAGCTTTGGGCTCTTTCCCGTAAACACAATTAGGTAATCACAATTAGGTAATCACACACACACATGGTTATGATAGAGTGGATAGGGATCGATATTTTGATATGGCTGGCTCTAGAACTAGAGGTCATAGTTTGAAGCTTCGTAAGAAAACTTCTTCGCAGGATGTAAGGAAATACTTTTTAAGTGTAAGAGTAGTTGATAATTTGAATTCGCTAAGCGAGGAGGTAGTTAATGCTATCTCAATCCATAGTTTTAAGGACAGGTATGATAAGTATCACTAAGTCTAAAATGGAACCGATCAGGAGACGGGAAGATACGAGCTTTGGGCTCTTTCCCGTAAACACAATTAGGTAATCACAATTAAGTAATCACACACACACACACACACACACACACACACACACACACACACACACACACACACATGTAGGGAAATATTGTTGAGAAAAAAAAGTCTAAAAGACCTTCAAGAATTCAAAGAAGTGTTCATTAGACGATACAGAACACAGGAAGAGATGGGAAAGATCAAAAACTTGTTGCAAGAGGCAAGAAGGTTAAATGATGAAAGAAATGAAGAAGAGAAGAAAAATTTTCGTTACAGAGTACTTCCAGACAAAGGGGAGATAAAGAAGATAATGACAGAAGATCAGGGGATGGGGCCTCATTAAGATTGTTATACACAAATGCTGATGGATTAGCTGGTAAGGCAGTAGAATTAAAAGATAGGATTCACAACAGTAAGGCAGATATAGTAGCAATTACAGAGACTAAGTTGAGTGAGGACATAAACAGTGTCACAGTTTTTCCTAAGGGCTTCAGAATACTAAGGGTTGAAAGATCTGAGAGGACTGGTGGAGGGATAGCACTGCTCATAAGTGAGAGGATTCAAGTTGAAGAAATAAACTTGGCTATAGAAAGTGAGTTCAGGGAATTTCTTGTTGCTCGCATAAATACTGGGTCAGAGATCATTATAATAACTGTTGTATACAACCCACCAAGGAACCAAAATAGGCTTGAAATTTATGAGGAAAGTCATATAGGTACTATTGAAGTCATAAACTCAGTTGTTAACATGGCACGGGAAAAAAATGTAGGATTTTGATTATGGGAGACTTTAATCATAAAGAGATAGATTGGATAAATCTTGACCCACACAGTGGTGAGGACTCATTCGGGGCAAGATTCCTAGATTGCGTACAAGGGAATTTCCTACACCAACATGTAATGTAACCAACAAGGGCCAGGGGTGGGGATGAGCCATCACTACTTGATCTAGTGTTCACAGATAATGTGTTGGATATTGAAAATATTGAGTATGAACCACCAATTGGAAAGAGTGACCACTGTGTGTTGTTGATGGAGTATATCATTGAAGATATTCTTCCTGAGAGTAGAGGCACTGAGGACATGAGGAGGAACTATCCGAAAGGAGATTACATCAAAATGAATGAGCTTTTTGCAGTTATTGACTGGAGAACCTTATTTTACAACAAGTCTGTACAAGAAATGTATGACATCTTTTGTGAGAAATATGGGAAGATAGTAGATTGCTGCATACCTGTCACCAAAGTAGGTGTAATTCATGCCAGAGAGAAATGGTTCGATAATGGGTGTAAAAGAGCTAAGGAGTGGAGAGACAAATGCTGGAAAAGGTATAGGAGGAGAAAAAACATAAATGCCTGGCAAACCTACAAAAGAGCAAGAAATGACTACCTAAGTAAAAGGAGAGAGGCAGAGAGAGATTATGAGAGGGACATCACCAGGAAGGCTAAAGAAAATCCCAAGCTTTTCCACAGCTTTATCAGAGGAAAACTGAAGGTAAAAGAACAGGTTTTAAGGCTAAAGAGAGCGGATAGAAGCATCACTGAGACGAATGAAGAGATCTGCAAAGAATTGAACAAGGAGTTTCAGTCAGTATTTACAGTAGAAAATACTTCACCCCCTCAGATTGCAGTGATAGAAGCTCAAGGGCCGGTATTAGAGAACATCAACCTTACAGCCACAGAGGTATGCAAAGCGCTGATGGATTTAGATGTTCATAAAGCTACAGATCCTGATGACATATCCCCTCATGTGCTTAAAAAATGCGCAAACACAATATCAGTGGCACTAAGTATCATATTTAAGGAGTCACTGGAGTCGGGGGAGATTCCAAGATGCTGGAAACAAGCAAATGTGATACCTATCTTCAAAAAGGGAAGGAGGGATACGGCTTTGAAGTATAGACCAGTTTCCTTGACCAGCATAGTTTGCAAAGTTATGGAGAAACTACTAAGGAAACATATCTCTCTTCACTTGGAATCCTTCAACTTTTTGTCAGTGAGGCAACATGGCTTCAGAGAAGGTAGATCAACAGTAACAAACTTATTAGAATTTTATGATGAGGTAAGCCGAATCTTACAGGAAAGAGAGGGCTGGGCAGATTGCATATTCCTAGACTTCCAGAAAGCGTTTGACACTGTTCCACATGGGAGACTTATTAGGAAGCTGCACTCAATGGCTAGAATAGGTGGAAATGTTTTGAAATGGATAAAAACTTACTTAGAAGGAAGGGAACAGAGGGTTAGAGTAAGACACTCAGTGTCTGAATGGAGAAGAGTTAGTAGTGGAGTTCCACAGGGTTCAGTTTTAGGGCCATTTTTGTTCCTTGTATATGTAAATGACCTACCAAAGTCTGTAAATTCATTCATGAATATGTTTGCAGATGATGCAAAGATTGTGAAGAAAGTAAAAAACGAGAACAATGGTAGAGAACTTCAGGAGGATCTAAATAATCTGCATGAGTGGTCAGAAAAGTGGCTAATGAAATTCAGTACTTCAAAATGTAAGGTAATGAGAATGGGTACAAGTGCAAGAAGGCCCAAGCTTGACTACTCGGTGGCTGGAGTACAACTTCAAGAGACAGAAAATGAGAGAGATCTAGGAGTAAACATACTGGCAGATTTGTCTCCAGAAATACATATAAATGGCATAGTAAGGGCAGCATATGCATTCTTATCAAATGTAAGGGTAGCCTTCAGGCACATGGACAAGGAAATGTTCAGAAATATTTATGTAAGCTATGTGAGGCCAAAACTCGAATATGCAGCCCCCTTTTGGAATCCGCACTTGAAAAAGCACATAGCTAAGCTTGAAAAAGTTCAAAGACATGCCACGAAACTGGTGCCAGAAATACGCAATCTCAGTTATGATGAGAGGCTGAGGGAATTAGACTTACCATCACTCGAAGCTAGAAGAGTGAGGGGGGATATGGTGACAGTCTTTAAATTCCTTCATGGTTATGATAGAGTGGATAGGGATCGATTTTTTGATATGGCTGACTCTAGAACTAGAGGCCATAGTTTGAAGGTTCGTAAGAAAACATCTTCGCAGGATGTAAGGAAATACTTTTTCAGTGTAAGAGTAGTTGATAATTGGAATTGGCTAAGCGAGGAGGTAGTTAATGGTATCTCAATCCATAGTTTTAAGGACAGGTATGATTAGTATCACTAAGTCTAAAATGGAACCGATCAGGAGACGGGAAGATACGAGCTTTGGGCTCTTTCCCGTAAACACAATTAGGTAATCACAATTAGGTAATCACACACTTGAAAAAGCACATAGCTAAGCTTGAAAAAGTTCAAAGACATGCCACGAAACTGGTGCCAGAAATACGCAATCTCAGTTATGATGAGAGGCTGAGGGAATTAGACTTACCATCACTCGAAGCTAGGAGAGTAAGGGGGGATATGGTGACAGTCTTTAAATTCCTTCATGGTTATGATAGAGTGGATAGGGATCGATAATTCGATATGGCTGGCTCTAGAACTAGAGGTCATAGTTTGAAGCTTCGTAAGAAAACTTCTTTGCAGGATGTAAGGAAATACTTTTTCAGTGTAAGAGTAGTTGATAATTGGAATTGGCTAAGCGAGGAGGTAGTTAATGCTATCTCAATCCATAGTTTTAAGGACAGGTATGATAAGTATCACTAAGTCTAAAATGGAACCGATGAGGAGACGGGAAGATACGAGCTTTGGGCTCTTTCCCGTAAACACAATTAGGTAATTACAATTAGGTAATCACACATACACACAACTTGTGCCTGTGTATTTATGTATGCATGCTAGTGTTTGAAAATCCATGCAGACAAGCGTGTGTGTGTGTGTGTATATATATATATATATATATATATATATATATATATATATATATATATATATATATATATATATATATATATATATATATATATAACAAATAAGCACATTACATATGTGAAAACATGAATCTTTTTATTTTTACCCCGACCGGGACTCGAACCTAGGACTTATAATTACTAAGTCACGGCGCTACCAACTACACACCACAGAAGGTTAAAAGGAATCCAACCTTATAGCTTATATCTGCTATACTTAGGAATGAATGCATTCTATCTGAATGCCACTATGTTCATATCACAGATTCCCCAACCTCACTCGTGGCTTCATTTTGGCATTTAATTCAATTCCCAATTTCTTTCGGGCCATGAAATAACAAATAAGCACATTACATATGTGAAAACATGAATCACTTTTTTTTACCCCGACCGGGACTCGAACCTAGGACTTATAATTACTAATTCAAGGCGCTACCAACTACACACCACAGAAGGTTAAAAGGAATCCAACCTTATAGCTTATATCTGCTATAATTAGGAATGAACGCATTCTATCTGAATGCCACTATGTTCATATTACAAATTCCCCAACCTCACTCGTGGCATCATTTTAGCATTTAATTCAATTCCCAATCTCATTCGGGCCATGAAATAACAAATAAGCACATTACATATGTGAAAAAATGAATAATTTTTTTTACCCCGACGGGACTCGAACCTAGGACTTATAATTACTAAGTCAAGGCGCTACCAACTACACACGACAGAAGGTTAAAAGGAATCCAACCTTATAGCTTATATCTGCTACACTTAGGAATGAACGCATTCTATCTGCATGCCACTATGTTCATATTACAGATTCCCCAATCTCACTCGTGGCTTCATTTTAGCATTTAATTCAATTCCCAATCTCATTCGGGTCATGAAATAACAAATAAGCACATTACATATGTGAAAACATGAATCATTTTTTTTACCCCGACCGGGACTCGAACCTAGGACTTATAATTACTAAGTCAAGGCGCTACCAACTACACACGACAGAAGGTTAAAAGGAATCCAACCTTATAGCTTATATCTGCTATACTTAGGAATGAACGCATTCTATCTGAATGCCACTATGTTCATATTACGAATTCCCCAACCTCACTCGTGGCATCATTTTAGCATTTAATTCAATTCCCAATCTCGTTCGGGCCATGAAATAACAAATAAGCACATTACATATGTGAAAACATGAATCATTTTTTTTTACCCCGACTGGGACTCGAACCTAGGAGTTATAATTTTTAAGTCAATGCGCTACCAACTACACACGTCAGAAGGTTAAAAGGAATTCAACCTTATAGCTTATATCTGCTATACTTAGGAATGAACGCATTCTATCTGAATGCAACTATGTTCATATTACAGATTCCCCAACCTCACTCGTGGCTTCATTTTAGCATTTAATTCAATTCCCAATCTCATTCGGGCCATCAAATAACAAATAAGCACATTACATATGTAAAAACATGAATCATTTTTTTACCCCGACCGGATTCATGTTTTCACATATGTAATGTGCTTATTTGTTATTTCATGGCCCGAACGAGATTGGGAATTGAATTAAATGCTAAAATGAAGCCACGAGTGAGGTTGGGAATCTGTAATATGAACATAGTGGCATTCAGATAGAATGCGTTCATTCCTAAGTATAGCAGATATAAGCTATAAGGTTGGGTTCCTTTTAACCTTCTGTCGTGTGTAGTTGGTAGCGCCTTGACTTAGTAATTATAAGTCCTAGGTTCGAGTCCCGGTCGGGGTAAAAATATGATTCATGTTTTCACATATGTAATGTGCTTATTTGTTATTTCATGGCCCGAATGAGATTGGGAATTGAATTAAATGCTAAAATGAAACCACGAGTGAGGTTGGGGAATTTGTAATATGAACATAGTGGCATTCAGATAGAATGCGTTCATTCCTAAGTATAGCAGATATAAGCTATAAGGTTGAATTCCTTTTAACCTTCTGTCGTGTGTAGTTGGTAGCGCATTGACTTAAAAATTATAACTCCTAGGTTCGAGTCCCGGTCGGGGTAAAAAAAAATGATTCATGTTTTCACATATGTAATGTGCTTATTTGTTATATCATGGCCCGAATGAGATTGGGAATTGAATTAAATGCTAAAATGAAGCCACGAGTGAGGTTGGGGAATCTGTAATATGAACATAGTGGCATTCAGATAGAATGCGTTCATTCCTAAGTATAGCAGATATAAGCTATAAGGTTGGATTCCTTTTAACCTTCTGTGGTGTGTAGTTGGTAGCGCCTTGACTTAGTAATTATAAGTCCTAGGTTCGAGTCCCGGTCGGGGTAAAAAAAAATGATTCATGTTTTCACATATGTAATGTGCTTATTTGTTATTTCATGGCCAGAATGAGATTGGGAATTGAATTAAATGCTAAAAGGAAGCCACGAGTGAGGTTGGTGAATCTGTAATATGAACATAGTGGCATTCAGATAGAATGCGTTCATTCATAAGTATAGCAGATATAAGCTATAAGGTTGGATTCCTCTTAACCTTCTGTGGTGTGTAGTTGGTAGCGCCGTGACTTAGTAATTATAAGTCCTAGGTTCGAGTCCCGGTCGGGGTAAAAAAAAATGATTCATGTTTTCACATATGTAATGTGTTTATTTGTTATTTCATGGCCCGAATGAGATTGGGAATTGAATTAAATGCTAAAATGAAACCACGAGTGAGGTTGGGGAATCTGTAATATGAACATAGTGGCATTCAGATAGAATGCGTTCATTCATAAGTATAGCAGATATAAGCTATAAGGTTGAATTCCTTTTAACCTTCTGTGGTGTGTAGTTGGTAGCGCCTTGACTTAGTAATTATAAGTCCTAGGTTCGAGTCCCGGTCGGGGTAAGCAAAAATGATTCATGTTTTCACATATGTAATGTGCTTATTTGTTATATCATGGCCCGAATGAGATTGGGAATTGAATTAAATGCTAAAATAAAGCCACGAGTGAGGTTGGGGAATCTGTAATATTAACATAGTGGCATTCAGATAGAATGCGTTCATTCCTAAGTATAGCAGATATAAGCTATAAGGTTGGATTCCTTTTAATCTTCTGTGGTGTGTAGTTGGTAGCACCTTGACTTAGTAATTATAAGTTCTAGGTTCGAGTCCCGGTCGGGGTAAAAAAGAATGATTCATGTTTTCACATATGTAATGTGCTTATTTGTTATTTCATGGCCCGAATGAGATTGGGAATTGAATTAAATGCTAAAATGAAGCCACGAGTGAGGTTGGGGAATCTGTAATATGAACATAGTGGCATTCAGATAGAATGCGTTCATTCCTAAGTACAGCACATATAAGCTGTAAGGTTGGATTCCTTTTAACCTTCTGTGGTGTGTAGTTGGTAGCGCCTTGAATTAGTAATTATAAGTCCTAGGTTCGAGTCCCGGTCGGGGTAAAAATAATGATTCATGTTTTCACATATGTAATGTGCTTATTTGTTATTTCATGGCCCGAATGAGATTGGGAATTGAATTAAATGCTAAAATGAAGCCACGAGTGAGATTGGGGAATCTGTAATATGAACATAGTGGCATTCAGATAGAATGCGTTCATTCCTAAGTATAGCAGATATAAGCTATAAGGTTGGATTACTTTTAACCTTCTGTGGTGTGTAGTTGGTAGCGCCTTGACTTAGTAATTATAAGTCCTAGGTTCGAGTCCCGGTCGGGGTAAAAAAAAAAAAATGATTCATATATATCTACATGTGTGTGTGTGTGTGTGTGTGTGTGTGTGTGTGTGTGTGTGTGTATTTAGTGATACTTGTCATACTTGTCCTTAAAACTAAGGATTGAGACAGCATTAACTACCTCATCGCTTAGCGAATTCCAATTATCAACTACTCTTACACTAAAAAGTACTTCCTTACATCCTGCAAAGAAGTTTTCTTACGAAGCTTCAAACTATAACCTTTAGTTCTAGTGCCAGCCATATCAAAATATCGATCCCTATCCACTCTATCATAATCATGAAGGAATTTAAATCTTCTAGCTTCGAGTGATAGCAAGTCTAATTCCCTCAGCCTCTCATCATAACTGAGATTGCGTATTTCTGGCACCAGTTTCGTGGCATGTATTTGAGCTTTTTCAAGCTTAACTATGTGCTTTTTCGAGTGTGGATTCCAAAAGGGGGCTGCATATTCAAGTTTTGACCTCACATAGGTTACATAAATATTTCTGAACATTTCCTTGTTCATGTGCCTGAAAGCTACCCTTACATTTGCTAAGAAAGCATAAGCTGCCCTTACTATGCCACTTATATGCATTTCTGGAGACAAATCTGCCAGTATGTTTACTCCTAGATCTCTCTCATTTTCTGTCTCATGAAGTTGTACTCCTGCCACCGAGTAGTCAAACTTGGGCCTATTCTCATTACCTTACATTTTGAAGTATTGAATTTCATTAGCCACTATTCTGACCACTCATGCAGACTATTTAGATCTTCCTGAAGTTCTCTACCATTGTTCTCGTTTCTTACTTTCTTCACAATCTCTGTGTATGTATGTATGTATGTATGTATGTATGTATGCATGTAGGCATGTAATTACCTAATTGTAACTACCTAATTACGCTTACGGGAAAAAGCCCCATGCTTGTAACTCCCCGTCTCCTGGTCGGTTCCATTTTTGTATTTAGTGATACTTATACTTGTCCTTAACACTATGGACTGACTTAGCATTAACTACCTCCTTGCTTAGCGAATTCCAATCATCAACTACCTGACACTAACAAAGTACTTCCTTACATCCTGCAAAGAAATTTCCTTACGAAGACTCAAACTATGACCTCTAGTTCTAGTCCTAGCCATATCAAACTATCGATCCCTATCCACTCTGGCACAACCATTAAGGAATTTAAAAACCGTCACCATATCCCCCCTCATTCTTCTAGCTTCGAGTGGTGGTAAGTCTAAAACCCTCAGCCTCTCCTCATAACTGAAATTGCGTATTTCTGGCACTAGTTTCGTGGCATTTTTTTTTTCCTCAGCTTAACTATGTGCTTTTTCAAGTGAGCATTCCAAAAGGGGGCTGCATATTCAAGTTGTGGCCTCACATAGGTTACGTCTGTACATTTCCGTGACCATGTGTGTGTGTGTGTGTGTGTGTGTGTGTGTGTGTGTGATTACCTAATTGTGTTTACGGGAAAGAGCCCAAAGCTCGTATCTTCCCGTCTCCTCATCGCTTCCATTTTATATTTAGTGATACTTATCATACCTGTCCTTAAAACTATGGATTGAGATAGCATTAACTACCTCCTCGCTTAGCCAATTCCAATTATCAACTACTCTTACACTGAAAAAGTATTTCCTTACATCCTGCAAAGAAGTTTTCTTAGAAGCTTCAAACTATGACCTCTAGTTCTAGAGCCAGCCATATCAAAATATCGATCCCTATCCACTCTACCAACCCCATGATGGAATTTAAAGACTGTCACCATATCCCCCCTCACTCTTCTAGCTTCGAGTGATGGTAAGTCTAATTCCCTCAGCCTCTCATCATAACTGAGATTGCGTATTTCTGGCACCAGTTTCGTGGCATGTCTTTGAACTTTTTCAAGCTTAGCTATGTGCTTTTTCAAGTGCGGATTCCAAAAGGTGTGTGTGTGTGTGTGTGTCACCATTCCCTAAAACTATCCCCTTATAACGACTTATACAATACATGC
>JAXCGZ010008422.1:32500-36597 GCA_037179515.1 Halocaridina rubra
CCCAACCTCATTAGTTGTGTGTATTGGCGGTAAATGTATGCCTTATTCTAGCCTTCATACTGAGCAAGTAAACATAGGGTCATATAACACGAAAAATATATATGCTTCTGTCCAGTATTTGAAACTACAACACACCTAACAATACATCAGTGTTAATAAAACGCTACAAAGTATTCCAGAGACGGTATAGAAAACGAAGGAAACTTCTGCTAGAGCCTTGGAACGATCACACTCTACTGAATGTCAGTGTTCATTTTCCTCCATTCTTCCCAACCTAACAAGCACACATAGTTTTTGCTTCTAAGCTAATTCAAATTCCTGCTATATACAAAAATAAAATGATCAAATAAATAGATAATCATATATGAAAACACGAAACATATCTTTGTTCCTGGACAGAGACATTCAGTAAAGTCTGTTCAATCCCTGGATATAGCAATTAGCAGTGAGGTTTTCTGTTTTTTAGTGAAGTTTTGAAAGTTTGGGGGAATTTTTAACCTGGTTAAGGGGAATTTTGAATGTTGAGGGAGTTTATCACTTGCTTTTGGGGAACTTTTGAAGTTTATGGGGCACACACACACACACACACACACACACACACACACACACACACACACACACACACACACATATAAATGGCGTAGTAAGGGCAGCATATGCATTCTTATCAAATGTAAGGGTAGCCTTCAGGCACATGGACAAGGAAATGTTCAGAAATATTTATGTAACCTATGTGAGGCCAAAACTCGAATATGCAGCCCCCTTTTGGAATCCGCACTTGAAAAAGCACATAGCTAAGCTTGAAAAAGTTCAAAGACATGCCACGAAACTGGTGCCAGAAATACGCAATCTCGGTTATGATGAGAGGCTGAGGGAATTAGACTTGCCATCACTCGAAGCTAGAAGAGTAAGGGGGGATATGGTGACAGTCTTTAAATTCCTTCATGGTTATGATAGAGTGGATAGGGATCGATATTTCGATATGGCTGGCTCTAGAACTAGAGGTCATAGTTTGAAGCTTCGGAAGAAAACTTGTTTGCAGGATGTAAGGAAATACTTTTTCAGTGTAAGAGTAGTTGATAATTGGAATTCGCTAAGCGAGGAGGTAGTTAATGCTACCTCAATCCATAGTTTTAAGGACAGGTATGATAAGTATCACTAAGTCTAAAAATGGAACCGATCAGGAGACGGGAAGATACGAGCTTTGGGCTCTTTCCCGTAAACACAATTAGGTAATCACAATTAGGTAATCACACCGCGCATTCAGTGACACACGGAATTGCTCCTCTTAAATTTTAAACTTTCGAGTGACTAAAGTGCTTAGTGGAAAACTTTACCATAATTTCCAGAAATCCGAAATCCTGCAGAGTATTGTGAGTACAGAAACTAATATTTGTTGTAAGACGAGACTGTTCATATTAAAGGAAAAAAATTGAGAACTTATTCGTGAGGAAGAGAGAGAAGCTGCCGTCCAGTTTCTGCCTTGAGGGAAATCTAGAAGAGTTGCCAGACGTGGAGCCTCACACCACATTACCTAATTTTTTGTGTAAACTGGGGAAAGCTCTTAAGCCGTTTTACCTGATCCTGTGGTTCTATATATTGTTAAAAACAGTATCCTTCCCATTTATATTAACTAGTTAGTTAGTTTGATACACAAAAAAATTGAATAATAAAAGAAAAAAAAAATTACCAAATACCCACCTGTCAACAGTACTGAGTTAAGTTGCCAAGTAGTACAGCAGTCCTATTTTCTTCATTTTTTTTGCTTTTCTTTTAGCTTTCTCGTTTGCTATTTTGTTAGTTTGTATATATATTGAGTTAAATGTAAAGTCTAAATCCCGTGATAACATATCTTGGTTAGCAAGTCAGTTTATCAGTTAGGAAGAATATAAAACAGAAACAGGTGGGTGCCACCTCGAACACAAATTCGAATTTTCCTTCAGGTTTGACTTTTGTTTTTCTTTTTCTTTTTATACTTAAATTACCATGGTCAAGTTTTTAAGTTAAGATGTGTGTTACCAGAAAGGAGACAAACTGAGTCACTAAATAGCACTTATATGGAGATATAAAAATTCTGTGTGAAGCTAAATTAGAAGTTTTTCTCTTTTCTTTTTTTTTTTTTTTTTTCCTCTTTCTCGTCTTCTTTCTATATTCTGTGAGAGGGAGAACATAAAAATGAAGCCATCTCTGTCCCAAACCTCTCCCACCCATGGGTCGGGAGAAGGGGTAGTCATCAGAGGACTTAAACAGAGAATCAAGAAGTTAGAGGAAATGGTTACAAGCCTTGATGATAAAATTCGGAATATGGATGGAGAAATGAAAGAGAATGAAACACTCAGAGAACAAATAAGATCTTTGGAGGAAGCAAATAAAGCACAAGGGCAGGAGAGAAAGGAACTAGAAAAAAGAATAAAGAAGCTGGAAGGGGAAAAGAGTCAACTAGAATCTAGAATTTCTAAACAAGAAGATAAAAACAAACAGCTAAATGACAACCTAAAGGAATTAGATGTTAGTTCACTGCTAACTTCTGAGAGAGACGAGATTGCTGCTTGGAATGTTCAGATTAAGGAAAACATTGAACAGTTCAGAAAAGAGTTCCAGGAGCTGAATATAGAAAATGATGCCATGAAAACGTCCTTTGCTGATGCACTAAAGGGGAATGTGGCAGTAAAAGAGGCTGTAAAGGTGGTGGCACTGGAAAACATACAAACAGTTGACTATAAAGAGACAGTAATCGAAAAAATGAAAGACGTTGTGATGGAAAGGGCAAACCCACTCATCAGACAGGCACTTGATAAGGAGAAGACAGTGGTAATCTCAGGCATAAGTGAATCCCAGGAGCCAACATGGCAGGGGAGACTTGAAGAAAATAAAGCTAACGTTGTAGACCTGATAAGAAAGCTTGGAGTAGTATGTGGTCCTGAGGATATTGTAAACATACACCAACTAGGTAAATATTCGAGGGAAGGAAAGCCGAGACCAACAAAAGTAACCTTTGAGAGAGGGGAGACATGTAGGGAAATATTGTTGAGAAAAAAAAGTCTAAAAGACCTTGAAGAATGCAAAGAAGTGTTCATTAGACGATACAGAACACAGGAAGAGATGGGAAAGATCAAAAACTTGTTGCAAGAGGCAAGAAGGTTAAATGATGAAAGAAATGAAGAAGAGAAGAAAAATTTTCGTTACGGAATACTTCCAGACAAAGGGGAGATAAAGAAGATAATGACAGAAGATCAGGGGATGGGGCCTCATTAAGATTGTTATACACAAATGCTGATGGATTAGCTGGTAAGGCAGTAGAATTAAAAGATAGGATTCACAACAGTAAGGCAGATATAGTAGCAATTACAGAGACTAAGTTGAGTGAGGACATAAACAGTGTCACAGTTTTTCCTAAGGGCTTCAGAATACTAAGGGTCGAAAGATCTGAGAGGACTGGTGGAGGGATAGCACTGCTCATAAGTGAGAGGATTCAAGTTGAAGAAATAAACTTGGCTATAGAAAGTGAGTTCAGGGAATTTCTTGTTGCTCGCATAAATACTGGGTCAGAGAGCATTATAATAACTGTTGTATACAACCCACCAAGGAACCAAAATAGGCTTGAAATTTATGAGGAAAGTCATATAGGTACGATTGAAGTCATAAACTCAGTTGTTAACATGGCGCGGGAGAAAAAATGTAGGATTTTGATTATGGGAGACTTTAATCATAAAGAGATAGATTGGATAAATCTTGACCCACACAGTGGTGAGGACTCCTTTGGGGCAAGATTCCTAGATTGCGTACAAGGGAATTTCCTACACCAACATGTAATGGAACCAACAAGAGCCAGGGGTGGGGATGAGCCATCACTACTTGATCTGGTGTTCACAGATAATGTGTTGGATATTGAAAATATTGAGTATGAACCACCAATTGGAAAGAGTGACCACTGTGTGTTGTTGATGGAGTATATCATTGAAGACATTCTTCCTGAGAGTAGAGGCACTGAGGACATGAGGAGGAACTATCAGAAAGGAGATTACATCAAAATGAATGAGCTTTTTGCAGTTATTGACTGGAGAACCTTATTTTACAACAAATCTGTACAAGAAATG
>JAXCGZ010008423.1:0-2500 GCA_037179515.1 Halocaridina rubra
AAGGACTTATTTTGGCAGATGTAATCGTCACCCTGAGTGCATGCCCTTGCTAACCTCAGACCGTGACGGGGCGCGAATCCTCGACCTGACGCCTCAGAGTCGCGGACGCTACCGCATGAGCCACGGTGACATATATATATATATATATATATATATATATATATATATATATATATATATATATATATATATATATATATATATATATATATATATATATTTATATATGGCCATTTGCTCCTTCCCACACATCATATTAAGATAGTGCTATTTAATATATATATATATATATATATATATATATATATATATATATATATATATATATATATATATATATATATATATATATATATATATATTGATTAGTTTTACCATAGAGTAATTCGTGTGGGTTATGCTAACTGGAAAGGAGGACCCAGGTTGATAGGTGACACAGGTGAACGCATCCGAGCCATGAATGAGCTTTGTATTTGTTTGGTAAGTTTGTAAACTGGGGTAAAGTTTTAATTAATATTCATAACGTACATAATATTATTTGTGTTTTGTTTTTATAATTTTTTATTCAGTTTTTATATTGACAGTGTTATTTCATATAAATTGTTGTTGTCGTTTGATTCATTTATTGCGCTCCACAGCTTCAGTCAAGTACATATATCATACAGCATTTCAACAGAAGTTTTGAAAAAAAAAAAAAGTGGACAAAGTGTTTGCAGGCAGGCAGGCACTTACCTAATGCTCAAGGCCTGGCACCCCCCCCCCCCATCTTACTATATATATATATATATATATATATATATATATATATATATATATATATATATATATATATATATATATATATATATATATATATATATAGAATTTATACAATTTGGTCATACTATTTACAGTTGCAACTTATTGGGAAAAACCCTAAACTTTGCAATAGAAAGTTAATATACCGGTAAATTTTACAATGATTCTGTTGTATGTACAACTTAGGACACTTTGTGGGTGGAAAAAACACCTAAAAACAGTTCAGCTTCCGCTATACTGTGGGTAGCGCCTCAGAATGAAGTTTTATGTCATGTAGTAATAGGTGTCGCAGCAAGAGGCTGACATCAGATATAGCCTATACATATATATATATATATATATATATATATATATATATATATATATATATATATATATATATATATATATATATATATATATATTTAAACTCAACCAGTTGTGTTGAGAGCGGCCACTACGTTGAAGACACTGCTAGCATCTCTTTCTACTTGTTTTTTCCTGTATGAAAATAGGTGAGAATCTTTGGTGCTACGAGTATTATGGAATGCGATCTGCGATCCACCCTACTTTCTCTAGTCTTTGGTACCCTTATCTAACCTGACCAGGTTAGTTTGTTTAGGTAACATAAGGTTAGGGCAGATTAGACTCTAGGTAGTGAGGTAGACTCATTAGCACCGAATGTTTCATTTATCTCCCGTCATGACTGGGCGATAAGACTTCGAGGAAACATGCATGGGCATATGGTATATTAAGTCTGGCAGTGATTACGTTTCGCTGACTGAGCATTGTTGACATTTTGATTATGCTGAAGATGGATGACGTAGGCGGAATGATTATGCTTTTTTACTTTTACTTTTTTTTTTGGGGGGGGGGAGAGTTGAGAAGACCGCAGAGCTTCAGAACTTTGCAAATGAATTCTCGTGCTTGAGCTCTTTGTGCAGTTAGTTCTTCTAATATCTTGCCATTTCCACTTGTGCACACATTATGCGCACTGAGTTACCAGGGCTTAGGAGACGATAAATGTCAATACTGTTCCTTCCACATCCTCGACATTACATTGACAAGCTAACGCAGTTACGTAGCAGCTGGTTAAGTTTCTCAATGCCAACGATATATTCGCAAATGAAAACTTCTTGACAGCATATTCCCAAAGATTATTATTTTTATTATTATTATTATTATTATTATTATTATTATTATTATTATTATTGCTGTTGTTGATGATGATGTTAATATTGTCATTAATAAATGAGCCTTTATTTGGTTAATGTTTTACATGTGTATAAGCTCAATCAGGTATGGAAGATGTCATTGAGGTATTCCACATTTTCTTGGGCAGAACACCTTAAACTGCTATTTATCCCTCTTATGGCTGTGCCTCTTTTGAAAGCAGTATGCCAGCAAGCAAGCGAGTCTTTCTCTCTTCAAAGCTCTCTTGGTTGAGGAAGACCGTCACAGTTGTACACGTCCTTGTCTCCTATCGATACTTGAGGTTTTGAGCTAATATTCTCAGACAATTTCTTCAAGAGTCTTCGTAAAGTTACACTACTGTTAAACGATAATAATTCTAGGTGAAGGTCTCGGTGAAGTAATCCCTCATTGGAAAAGAGTGTAAACCCATCGTCAGTCCCGATTGACCTCCATCCATCCTCTCTTAGCCCCCACCCCCCCACCCCGCCCCTCCTCTCCCATTTATGTGTTTGTGCGTTTGTGTATATTT
>JAXCGZ010008423.1:5000-10000 GCA_037179515.1 Halocaridina rubra
AGCATGAAAAGCTATAAGAAATTATTAAAATGTTTGTTAATAATTATAATAATAATAATAATAATAATAATAACAATAATGGTAATTTGTTATAGTACAAGAACAATTTTAAGTAGGCTACTGCCTTATGGCCCGTAGTTATATATAAAGATTTTTTTTTTGTTAAAGAAATATTTCCTGTAGACTCTGTGTATTATATCGTAATGTGTGTATATCCAAATTAATTGTAAAGAGCTAGTCTCAATGCTCATTCACTCATCTATCCATATACTTGAGCCATTTTCCCTTATAAGGGGAGTGGCCGAGTCAATATAAAATACTCTGACTCTTTGGGATGAGAAAATACAGAGGAGAGGATTCCCAGTCCCCTCGCTATTATATCGTAATGTGTGTATATCCAAATTAATTGTAAAGAGCTAGTCTCAATGCTCATTCACTCATCTATCCATATACTTGAGCCATTTTCCCTTATAAGGGGAGTGGCCGAGTCAATATAAAATACTCTGACTCTTTGGGATGAGAAAATACAGAGGAGAGGATTCCCAGTCCCCTCGCTCTGCCCCATTCAATCGACTCCTAAGCACCACGTGGTCCTCTTTAGCACTTCAAATATCAGTGATATATCAGTGCTGCGTCCGCTCACATATCGTTACTTTAAAGTTTGCTGACGCATTGACACAGGTCCGGTGCAGTACCGTATTTTGACTCTGTGTCAGTTACGTCTCCGTGCCGTGACGTTGAATATCGTTGCCACCGATATTTCTTTAGTGTATCGCGGATGTCGTCGGACGACGAATGTTGTTGTGAGAGTTTGTCAACAACAAAAAATGAATATGATGATGTGACGTAAGGTAATTTTACCCAAGAGGTGTAACATGACATTACCCATGTAATGTCATGTGTGACCCAAGTGGTGTGACTTGACATTTCCAGTGTGGTGTCCTGGGTAAAGTGTGTGTTTACAGGGAGATGACAAGATCTATGGTTCAACCCATAGGCCTCTCACACCTCTGAATCCCTGATCGATGGAGGTCAGAATGTCACACATTTCTGTGTTGTTCTCACGAGTACCGAAAGCCAGCCTCCACAAACGTACATACATGTGCACTTGGGAAAATGTATAGGTAGAAAGTACATATATAGGCACTTATGTTAGAGTGTTCCTTGTACCCCATTGGCGTTCCTTTAGCCACGCCCCTCACATTATAGGTAATTGGTTATACCCCCCTTCCCTGGAAGCCTCTTGGTGAAGGCGTGCCCAAGGAAACCACGCCCTGCCATCTTGGTGATACAAATGAGTTAGAAGCAGTGAAAGAGAGCGCAGTAGAGTCTTGTGGGCACTGATACATTTAGCAATTACCGTAAGGGGGCGGGAGGAGGGCATTGAGGTGTAGAATAAGTATATGACTAAATAAACTAAGTGTTAAGTATTTTGCATATTTATTATCACCTCGCACGCTGTAGCTCTGTTGAGAATATCCGATACGACACGGGTGGAACATATCATGACGACTCCTGTTAAGATATTCAACTCTATGACAGATGAATTACTTATATTGCATTGTTGTGGGTGTGTCTTGCTGCATCAGGTGCGTCACTACAGATATGTGTGAATAGACGTCACTGAAGCGTCACGGATTTCACTAACCGAACCGACACGGCACGGATACGTACGAATCGCGTCTTAGTCTTTTTGGGGGGTCAGTCCTTGTATCTACGGTGATTCGTGGAGAAATATCATGTCACATACATAAGACGAGGAACTGTCTACTTCTGTCCTAAAATTGTCAAGTTTTAACCTAATATCGCTAGTGGATTTATTTATTATTATTATTTTTATTATTATTATTATTATTTTTTGTTTATAAAGAAATGCCGATATAGTAGTTTTTAACTTTAGTGGAAGTAATTTCTTGAGGTAACCCCACACTGAGTTCTTATTTGATTCATGCTAAGGTATCGCGATATGTATCATGATGAATGGTCTAGATTTATCCTAAGTGTTTTCAGCGGAATTTGTAAAAAAAATTCCATTACAATGCGTTCATGAATTTCGTAATTGCACCTTGCGTTTTATATTTATTTGTCTAGATTTTTTTTTAAATATTCCAAAAGTTTCCTTGTATAACTGCCGAGGAATTGTTTTGCTCTTTTCTAAATATGTCCTTTGAAATGTATAGCTTCTTCCAGTACACAACTCTCTTTCAGACTTATTTTCTACTTACAATCTTTTATTTATTTATTTTTTTTTTTTGCAGGAGTTTCATGATACCCTCCTGTGGTGGAATATAAATGTTTTGTCCTATTTAGGTCCAAGAGAATTTGTATTTACCCATGAGTGAATATGAATAGACTTGTTCTTTGCGTGTGATTATATTCGTGCAGAAATTGGCATTACTAACATCGTTAGGAGTTCCTTTTTTTTTTTTTTTTTAATACTGGAAACTGCTATTTTTTTTTTTATATATATATATACAAATCTACGTAATGCTTTTCTGCAAATTGAACCTTCTTTTATTATAAGTCTAGTGCTAGAGTCTCTATTAGAATATTCTGAGGTATTATGACTTACATATTTCATAATGAGTCATGTTTTCTCTCCCAAGTACGTTCTTTAGATTTTTTTTTATTTTGGAATTTCAAACTTATTCTGTGCATAATTATTCCCTTGCACAGAATAATTGTACCTAACCAACGTAACTAAGCAAAAGCCGTTTAACAAAAGTCATGACAGCTTAGGTGAAGTTAGGGAAGTGTCCTGGAGTAAGCATATTATAAATTCCTGTAAAGTATTATGACTTATGATAATCTTTTCTTTCTAAAATATGTATCAAAATGTATTGCCTTTTTCTTAATTTAAACGCCAAAGACGCTATTCTCTGTCGACCTTTATAAGTGTATATATATATATATATATAAATATATATATATATATATATATATATATATATATATATATATATATATATATATATATATATATATCTTTGAATTGTGTGAATGGTGTTACGACTTAACTATCTCTGATTGTCTTGGGGAGAATCTTTCTCTCTCCAAAAGATGTCCTTGCGTATTTGCCAAGTATTGCATAAGTACACCCAAAGCCTATTTTTTTCTCTCTTTTTCCAAAGCATGTCTTTTAGAATTTGCTATATCTTGCATAATTGTATTCAAAACAAATATGTAATTCCAACTTCATTGTTTTAATCATTTCAATACTGGAGTCCGTCTGATGCGACCGAAGATATCAGGACATATACCCATTCGATGTTTTCTCTTTATTTCGAAAACACGCCCTTTAGAAGTTGCATTGTTTTGCGTAATTCATTTACAAATGAGTCACTTCGATGCACCTAAAACCATTATGTATAATGACATATGAAGATTACTTATTTACATTTCCCAGAATTTGTTCTTTATCATAGTCCAAATCTTGCGTAATGCAACGCGTAACTACAATTTCGTCGCTACTCTAGTATTGTGTAGACAAATCTGCGACCACCAGGCCAGGCATTTTGAGTCTTACTCGAGCCCATGAAAATCGCCTGAGGAATACTTCGGTTTCGTCTTTTATATATATATATATATATATATATATATATATATATATATATATATATATATATATATATATATATATATATATATATATGGAATATGTAACTTTTCTCGTAAATATTTGTAAAATATGAGACCTGTTTTTTTTTTTTTTTTGTCAGTGTAATCATTGCATTCATATAATATCCACTTCATCTTTTTCCCATGCAGGAATTCCGTGCGTTGAGGAATTATATATTTATTTTTTTAACCTTCCTGACTGTGTTCACTGGAGTTTATGGATTATAATGAAGTTTTACTTAAAGCTAAAACAAGAAAAAAAATATTTATTCCTTGTTAAAATTCTTATGTCTTTTAAGTGTGAATGATTTTTGCAGGGACCCTTTGTGAACTCTAAAATTCGTAAACACTATTTGCCTCTTGAAAAAGATTCTGTAAATTATCGTCCAAGTTTTGTTCATATTGGTATGTATTGGATTTGATATATTCTTACACAAATTTACTTCAATCTGTATTTCAGATTGAGTCTTCTTTGAGAGTAACCTGCAGGACGGACATAAGCTGCTTCATTGCTGTCTCACATTACTTTTAAATCATATATTCTGAGGGTTAATTTTTTCTGTCTCATTAATATCAGTTGGAATTCGTAGATTTTATCACAAATAGGCTGAGTCTTATTAAGATGTTGGTCATATTCTCTGAAATAATCTTAAATCTCTTAAGTTGAAATCTGTCTAACTGGCGTTTCATAACAAATGCTCGAAACATTGTATTTTTTGATATGTTAATTATATCTTGACAGCCGTAGATTACTTTATAAACACTTTCGAAGTGTCATTTCAGTTCATCGGTAGTCTAGATATTTCTCGTCATTCTTAATATAGATTGTTTCAAACTCAAGATTCTCTTTACAAACGTAAAAGTATTCATATATCTATCGCATTTGCATTCATTTGAAGAGTATTGCAGATATTCTCACAGACGTTCTTACAATTGCAATCTTTTTCAGTATAAAGTTATCAAAGCTTTTGAACTGTTTAATTCAGAGTTGTTAGATAAATCATTGAAAGAATATTTTGTTTCTTCCGTACTGTCTAGAACTAGAACTATTGGAATATGTTGATTCATTCGCAGGTAAACTGCAGTCAGCCTCAGTGCCATCCTTACTCTGAATATGTATGTTGAAGGCATTAGTGTCATTCTAATTCCTATAGGAGTGCCATAACATCGCTTGAAATTACAGGATGAGGTCGTTGCCTCTTTCAGAATGTAAAAGGGGCTTTACACAGTCAAACGGTTTCCTCGAACGCCGTTCGACAGACAAGTGTTTGAAGTGATGTTCGAACGTGTGAACGGGGTATTTGGTTGTCGAACACGTTCGACAAACGTGCTCGACAACCAAATACCCCGTTCACACGTTCGACCATCACTTCAAACACTTG
>JAXCGZ010008423.1:15000-36569 GCA_037179515.1 Halocaridina rubra
TGAAAGTACTGAGGACCTAGAGATATGGAAGATTAGGCCCTGAGATGACGATAGATCTGCTTTTTGAAAGAAGATAGGTTATAAGAGTTTGGAAAGACAGAAGAAGGAATAGAGTTCCAGAGTCTGGGAAGAAGCAGTTACTGCACCGACCAATCCGCGAGTTTCTTGGCGAGTGGTACGTGGCCTTGGTAGTGGGGAGGGATGCAACTCACTAACTCCTCAGAACAGCGATTGAATTAGTAGCGATAGAAAAGAGAAAGGGATGCTACCTTACGGCGAAGAGAAAGAGAATCTAGATTAGAAGTAAGAGAAGGATGAGTAATTGGCCTGACTGCCTTAGATTCAACCTTATCAAGGAGATAATTCTAAGAAGAAGCATCCCAGATGTGTGAGCAGTATTCTAAGCAGGGACGGATATGACCTTTATTAATTTTAAGTAACTGTAAAGAGAAAAAGTAATGACAAAAACAAAACAGAACCCCCAAATTTTTGAATGAAGATTTAGAAATTTGATTTATGTGATTCCTCCAACGCAAGTTAGAGGCTATATGGATTCCTGATATGTTGATAGAACTAAGAGGGTAATTTTCGTCAGTTTTGAAGCCAATAGGGCTATCAGGAGGAGAAGAAGATAAAGAGATAGCCAGAAACTGTTTCTGGGAGGTAATAAATTTAACTTTAGTTTGGGTGCTTCATTCAGATACCCTCTGCAAATTTGAGTTGAGAGTAGAAGAAAGAGTGATATGGGACTGATTACGAGTAACAGATGAAGGTTGTAAAGAAAAGGCACAGGAGAAGTGAAGGACTGAATCATCAGCAAAGGTATGAAGAAAAGCGGAAGATGGAGATTGTAGATCATGGATGAAGAGAAAGAACAGAGTAGGTGAAAGAACAGAACCCTGTGGAACATCACTGGTAACAGGGAACGGGTTAGATGTTGCACTGTCAGCAGCTACAGATATAAAACGGTCAGAAAAAAAACTGGAAATTAGAGAACAGAAAGTAGGGGTAAAACCATAGGCAGGGAGTTTGGCCAACAGAGCCTTGTGCCAGACTCCGTCAAAAGCTTTAGAGATATCAAGGGCGACGACAAAGGATTCCCCATAGAACCTCAGAGAAGATAACCATACATCAGTGAGATAAGACAGAACGTCACCAGTGGATCTTGCCTTGCGAAAGCCATACCTGGTGATTGGAGATAAGTGAGTTAGATTCAAGGCGTTTCAAGAAATGAGCATTGAGCAAAATTTCAAAAACTATAGCGATAGAAGAGGTTAGGGCAATAGGTCGGTAGTTTGAAGGAATAGAGCAGTCAACTTTCTTAGGAACCGGTTGCACTAGAGCAGTGGTTCCCAATCTGTGGTCCGCGGACCCCTGGTGGTCCGCAAAGGTACTACTGGGGGTCCATGAACTGAATTGAAATTTTTATATATATATATAATATATATATATATATATATATATATATATATATATATATATATATATATATATATATATATATATATATATATATATATATATATATATATATATATATATATATATATATATATATATATATATATATATATATATATATAAGTGAATAAGCATATTAAAAGAAAAAAATAATAATGCAGTTATACAAAATCAACGTAACGTACCCATGCTCTCATAATTATGGCAATATTAAAAATAAACGTTTCCTGATTATATACTTTATTTATTTTTCTTTTCTTTCTCTCTTTAGTTTTTTATGCATTTAACACTGTACATGAAAGTGACATGTCGGATGTCTGGCAATTACAGTACGGTAGGACCGAAGCATTTATACGTGTGAGATTACCAACCTGTCATGTTTTGAACACGTACAGTCGGACCGTGGCGTGCGAGCTCAGTCTGAGCTGAAGTTCTGAACACTGATTGCTGCAACTTCGCTCTTCCTTCACCGTCTTCACGTTTTGAACCGACAGTTGCATCCGAACGTTAATGCAACTTGAGCAGTCCGTAGTCAGTGCGTCTGTGTTTGATTCCCGAACCTTAATATTTAGTTGTATTAACTACATCAGTGACTATTTATTGTAAATATCTGATTGTATGATGGATCGGTGGTTAAAAACCGGAAGCATGTTAAAACAAGACAGTAGTGACATAGAAGGTGAATGTGCGACAAGCTCAAGTGAAAAGACACTGACTCATCAGTCGAAACGCAAAAACCGTAAATACTGTGATGAATACATATCCTTTGGATTTATATGTATAGGCAGTGAAGTTGAACAGAAACCACAATGTGTTCTCTGTTATGAAATATTGTCCAATGAAAGTATGAAGCCAGCCAAACTTTGCCGGCATTTTGAAACTAAGCATAAGGAGCATAATAACAAACCTGTTGAATATTTTCAAAGAAGACAGGAAGAACTGCTTTCAAGACAAAATATTATAGAAAAAATTGCATCCGGGGGTGATAATAAGAATGCTGTGTGTGCTTCGTATGATGTTTCTCTTTTAATATCAAAGAGTGGAAAACCACACACAATAGCAGAGGAGCTAATTCTGCCTGCTAACAAAGCAATGGCCTCTAGGATGCATGGAGACAAAGTATCAAAGAGTTTTGATCTCATTTCATTCTCAAACACCACTGTCAAGCGGTGAATAGAAGACATGTCTGTCAGTGTTAAAAATCAACTAGTGAAGAGAGTGATTTAAAGTCCGTATTATTCTTTACAATTAGATGAAAGTACAGATGTTGCTAACAGTGCTGGTTTACTTGCATTCATACGATATGAATTTGACGGTACAATTAAGGAAGATTTTCTCTTTTGCCAGTCATTGACAACACACACAACTGGTGAGTCTATTTTTAATAGTTTGAATGAGTTTATAATAGCTAATGACATTGGATGGTCAAAGTGTGTGGGAGTCAGTACTTATGGGGCTCTCGCAATGTCGGGAAAGTACAAAGGACTCAAGGCAAAAATCCAAGCTATAATACCAAAGGCTGCATACGTAGAGAATCGTTGGCAGCAAAGAAAATGCCAGAAAACTTGAAGACGGCTCTAGATGAAGTAGTGAAAGTAGTTAACTTCATAAAAGCTCAGCCCTTAAATTCTCGTATTTTTGGTGTTCTTTGTGAGGAGATGGGTAGTGCTCATGAACAACTGCTCTTGCATTCTCAAGTGCGGTGGCTGTCCCGCGGTAAAGTACTTATACGCATATTTGAGTTGCGTGATGAAATAGGACTATTTCTTCATGATAAGTCATTTCATGGGAGAGAATGGTTTAATAACTTTTCGTGGCTAGCTATTGTGGCATATATGTCTGACATCTTTACTTATTTGAATGACCTAAATTTGAGCCTACAAGGGAGATCCGTAACTATTTTTAAAGTTGAAGATGAAGTGGAAGCCATGATCAAGAAATTAGAATTGTGGTCTGAACGTCTGCATAGTGGTGTGCTTGAATCCTTTCCAACACTGTATGACTTCTTGGAGCTTCTGAAGAAATAAGAAGCCTTTTTATTCAGCATTTGCAAGGTTTAAAGATCAGTTTTAGGGATTATTTTCCTCCTCATGATGGTAATAACAAGTGGATTAGGGATCCTTTTTATGTAAATGTAAAAGATGTAAAAGAATTAACAGCAAAAGAAGAAAATAGTCTTGTTGAACTTTTATGTGATACTTCACTAAGATCACGTTTCAGCCATTACAATTTATCAGACTTTTGGTTACTATTGAAAAATGAGTACACAGAACTGGCAACCAAGGCCCTGAAATATCTAATACCATTCCCTACTACGTATTTATGCGAGCAGGCTTTCTCACAGCTCATTTACATAAAATCAAAATACAGACATAGGATGAATGTGGAACCTGATCTTCGCTTAAAACTGTCTGCCATTGAACCTGAAATTGAAAACATAGTAGCAGCAAAACAGCATCACCCATCTCATTAATGAGATTAAGATAGTTTTTTTTTTCTGTTCTGTCCTGTATTTCTTTCTTTATATTTATTATATATTTTCCCATTTTTTCATTTACATATGACTTTCTGCAGAAATTAATCTAGTTTTCTGATATGAGGAGTTTGTTGCTAGTTTATTAAAGCAGCATGTTAAGTTGACAGATGTTTCAATATCCTGGGGTCCGGGGAAAAAATCATTTAAATAAAAGGGGTCCTTGGTAGTGAAAAGTTTGGGAACCACTGCACTAGAGCATGCTTCCAAGATGAAGGATAGATACTAGTTGACAGAATGAGGCAAACAAGATGGCAAAGCACAGGAGCCAGTTCATATGCAAACTTCTTAAGGAACTTTGCAGAGATATCATTGGGTCTGGATGCCTTGTTTGTCTTTAGTGAGTGAAGAACCTTATGAACATTGCATGAGGAATGGACAAGGGTGGGTATAGGGTTAGAGAGGGGTAAAGACTGAGGGACAGGTGCACAGAATCATTTACAGAAGAATTAGCAGAAAAATTAGATCCAAAGAGAGTGGCTTTGTCAGTAGGAGAGCAAGCTATGCAACCATCAGAACGAATGAGAGGGAGAAAGCTTTAGTTACAGAGGTTTTTGGAGAGGATTTTGGCTAAGGACCAGAAACATTTGTCAGTGGGAGAGGAGTTAAGGTCCTTCTTAGCAAGGAAGCCTTAGACCTTCAGTCATAAGGTATCTGATATAGACGCTTGTAGTTACTAGAGGGCAGCCAAAAACCCGTGCCACAGGACGGCATCCAGAGCCCGTGTCACTTTAGTTAGGAGTCTGTACTTGCCTGGGGCAGAAGTCACGTCCATAGTTAGCAATCTCCCCGTGAGGGGGCGGAAATAGTGAGTGACAAGAACTACCAACAATGGGGACTCTGAGTTGGGAAATAAGTGTATACTCGTAAAAATAATTTTAAAGAAGAAGATACTTATCTCTCCATTACTGACCTCGCTACCTATAGTATATGGATAGTGCAATTAAAACTCAATCTGACATCTGGTGGCAGCTTTAAGACGCATCCACGCCGTTACTACAGCAAAATGACAAGAAAAAAGAGTAATAAATGCAAAAGAAACAAATATAAAAAAAGCATCTATGGAAGAAATGTTCAAGTGTTAAGGAACTTTTAGATTCTTACAAGTAGTGAGACAGCGACATCGAGGGAGAAAGCCTCAGCTCCAACAGTATCCAGTTATAAGAACCAATCACTCCTCTGCCCCGTCCCCGTATTGGCAAGCCCTCGCAGTAAGAATTGTCACATGCGGCCTCCATGTACACCACCGTCATAGTGCGCCGAGCTGTGACCGGGGCTTTGAGAGAAAATGCCCCTACAAGAAGTTATGTGTTGCCGGATTCAACCAAGAAGATGGCGATTCATCGATTTTACAAAAGAGATGGACGACGTTGGTGGGAAAATCAGTGATTCAAGAAGAAAGAAGAACCCCCTTCTCCATTGCCTGTTGCCGTGATGTTCTTCAAGCAGCATCCCAAAATAGCTAAGTACTTGTGATCTGTATCCAGTGAGAATTGGACAAATATTAAAAGAAATTGAGGTCGGCCGAGTCCACCATTTTACTTGTTGTGATGCTGTGACTCAGCCACCCCACATCTAAAAGGGAGTATGGCTTTAGTAAGTTAATAAAAGTAGAATTATGTACCCATTATTAACATGGATAATTTGTACTAATAGCTATAAGCAGTAATAAACTCTATTTTTGTTATAATTTGAATAATATAAGGAGTAATTGCGTTTGAAGGGTGTTCCATTTATTTTTATTAATGCCTCAGTTTATTATTAAACAGGCAAATGTATTGATTTTAAATGAAAAGATTTAAGGTATGTGTAAAATAATTTTTGTATTAATTTTTTAAAGTGAAATCGACAGTGTTTACGAAGAGTTGTAGTGAGAAATATCCTTATGTCTGTTTTCAAGGTTCTTTCTTTTTTCGCGGGTGTTATGTTTAGCAAGAGAAAGGCGGGAATGACCGACCTTTCTTCCAACGATTTTTTTATATTAAAATACGTATATAACATATCCTTTTGAAGAATAAGAAACTTTCGTGATATTATTAAGATCTTTACTGTTTAATACAATGAGTTTTTAGTATCGCGTTATCCAGGCGGGAGAAGTGAGTTGAGTGACTGCTGTGATAGGGGGGGTTTTTGTGCTGCCTTAACATACCGTTGTTAGGAGTAAGGGGGGGACTTAGGACTGGTGACGCGGTCATGTGACCTCCAGGCCGACCAAGACTTCACACATGCACTCCTTCAGAGTGACAGGGGAAGGGAAATAGAAAATGGCCAGAAGGAGAGTACAGAAAGAAAGGAAAGTGAGTGTTCTGAAAGTGTTGTGTGCAGGAGAGAATGGGTATGCCTGACTGGGGGTAAAATTGGGTGGATTCTATCGTGGGTGGAATCGCGGGAAAGACCATTGGGGAAGCATGATGGGGATAGAGTCTGCAAGGATTCTTCCCCTGCATCACCGTGTCTTTATGCCTGCCATATGATTGTTATTTTAATGGGAGGTGATGTAGCTGTTGCGATGTCTATTCAGAGATATTTTTGAGTCCCCGTCATTTTCCACTTGCCCAGATATGGTTGAGATGCAGATTTTATTTTATTTTGGTTTCGTCCCCTACTCCGCCAACAACATTATTATTCGATTTTCGAGAATTCCAAGATAGATATTAAGTGATAAAGGACGTGAATCTCTGAATGATTCTTTATTTTTCTTTCCAGCTGCAGTATACAGTGTTACCCCGGTTATTCGCGTTTCTTGGTTCGCGTTCTCACTGTATCGCTTTTTTTTTTTTTTTTTTTTTTTTTTTGGCCAAATTTTTTTTTTTTTTTAAATCATTGTGACACCAGGATGGGACAAAAAATGATAAAATTAAGCAGACTTTATTAGGTTGTAAAGAGAAACAGAGATGGAGAGTGTAATGACCTGTCAGATGTGAAGGGATTATAAAAGATGTGTAATGAATATCCAGCTCTCTGCTGGGTTTTAATATACCTCTGCATTACTTTCATGATGTCTATTCCAATAATTCTGCTTAGATCTTATTATTATTATTATTATTATTATTATTATTATTATTATTATTATTATTATTATTATCATTGGCAACAATAATTTTCCTTTGATGATGATTGTGGAGATTATTATCATCATCATCATTATTATTATTATTAAGGGCTCATCATTGTTTGTACATCTGTTGGTTTATTTACTTTTAATAACTGTGTAAAGTGCCCCTCCCTAGTTGGCTGGGACAAAGAGAGTGTGGGGGGTTGGGTAGAATAGAATGTTGGGAGAGAGAGAGAGAGAATCTTTAAGTAACTCTTGTTCATTCAACCAAAACTACATTATTTATAGTAAAAATAATGGTTTAATTATGAATCCGTAGTAATAATGATGATAATAATAATAATAATAATAATAATAATAATAATAACAATAATAATGATAATAATAATAATAATCTCCCCAATCATCATCAAAGGAAAATTATTGTTGCCAATAATAATAATGATAATAATAATAATAATAATAATAATAATAATAATAATAATAATAATATCTAAGAAGAAGTTTTAGAATAGACATCATGAAGGTAATGCAGAGGTATAGTAAACCCATCTGACAGGTCATCACACTCCATCTCTGTTTCTCTTTACAGCCTGATAAAGGCCGTTTTATTTTACAATTTTTGGCCTGTCCTGGTGTCATAATCATCTTTAAAAAAAAAATAAATAAAAAAAAAAAAAGAAAAGGCCGATCCTACTTCGCGATTTTCCTGGTTCGCGCCGGGTCCCGGAATCGAACTACCGCAATAAGGGAGGCAACACTGTATACATTATGGATAAAGGACGTGAATCTCTGAATGATTCTTTATTTTTCTTTCCAGCTGCAGTATATACATTATTTTTCCGAAAGAATATGTTAAATAGATAAAATAAAACTAAAGTATCAGCCATGATAATGTTTGTCACAATTATTTCAGCTTGGTCATGAAGAAGGGAGTGTAAATCACAAGAAATGACAACAAGAATGTCACAGCCATTTTCTATCTATCTATCTACCTTGGCCGACATCAAGAAAGGAAAATAATAAGGAGATTACTTTGCTCTATGGGCAATGACGAGGGAGCTAGCGACCGTTCAGATGGCACTGCTGGAGTGCCACAGCCCATCCTCCCGGCTCTTCCACAACCTGTGTCGCTTCACAACTGCCAACTCCTCCTACTGCCCCCTACCATCGGGCTACCTCTGTAAGATGCAGCCCCGTGGTAACAGCAGATGCCCATCAGAGCTGCGTCACAATCGCTCGCCACTCATTCCTATTCCTAGCATGCTCGCTTGCTTCCCTCACATCCATCCTCCTATCATTCAGGGCTCTCCTTACTCCATCCATCCATCCAAACCTAGGCCTCCCTCTAGCATTTCTCCCATCAGCTCTCGCATTCATCACCTTTTTCAGCAGCCTTTCATCATCCATCCTTTCCACATGGCCAAACCATCTCAGAACATTTATATCTACTCTGGTTGCAATTTCTCTCCTCACACCAGTTCTTGCTCTCACCACTTCATTCCTAACCCTATCCAATCGAGATACACCAATCATACTCCTCAGGCATTTCATCTCAAACACATTTAGTTTCCGTCTCTCACTTACTTTCATACCCCATAACTCTGATCCATACATCACAGTTGGCACAACCACCTCCTTATACAAAACTTTCTTAACATTCATTTCCAACCCTCTATTCTTCATCACTCCTTTCAATGCACCCAACACTTTACATCCTTCATTCACTCTGTGACACACAACTGCTTCCACTCCACTATTTGCAGCTATAACTGAGCCTAAATACTTAAACTGATTAACTTCCTCAAGTGTCTCTCCATTCAACATAACATTCAATCCAGCACTATCCTCATTTCTTATACACCTCTTAACCTTACTCTTTCCCACATTCACTCACAACTTCCTTCTCTCACACACCATTCCAAATTCTGACACTAACTGACACAGCTTTTCCTCTGAATCTGCCACCACCACAGTATCATCTGCAAACAGCAATTGATTCAGCTCCCACTCGTTTTCATCCCCATATACCATTCTCAAACCTCAACCACGCACTCGCTCATTCACCTCTTACAACTCCATCAATATACAAATTGAACAGCCATGGTGACATCACACATCCCTGTCTCAGTCCCACACTCACTGGAAACCACTCACTCACTTCATTCCCTACCCTAACACAAGCTCTACTGCCCTCATACAAACTCTTCACTGCATGCAACAATTTACCATTAATTCCATATAATCTCAAAACATTCCACATAGCCTCTCTATCAACTCTATCATATGCTTTCTCCAGATCCAAAAATGCAAAATACACATCCTTTCCCTTTGCTAAATATTTCTCACATAACTGCCTAACTATAAAAATCTGATCTATACAACCTCTACCTCTCTTGAAACCACTCTGCACTTCCGCGATCACATATTCTGTCTTATCCCTAATCCTATTAAACAGTATCCTACCATACACTTTTCCTACCACACTCAACAAACTTATACCCCTAAAATTACTGCATTCATACACATCTCCCTTACCTTTGTATAGGGGCACTATACAGGCAATTACCCATTCCACTGGCACAAATGACAACATAAAGCACATATTAAACACTCTCACTAACCATTCCAATGCAGTCACACCCCCTTCCAACTTTTCCGCTCTCACACCATCCATTCCTGGTGCTTTACCTGCTTTCGCTTCATACAATGCCCTTTTCACCTCCTCTCTTGCAATCTCTCTCTCATTTTCATCTCCCATTACTGGCCCTTGAACCCCCCCCCCACTGCCACTATAGCTGCCTCTCTATCTTCCTCAACATTCAGCAAGCACTCAAAATATTCTACCCATCTTTTCCTTGCATCATTCCTTCTTAACATCTATCCATTCACATCTTTCACTGTCTCTTCCATCCTCGATCCACCCTTCCTTACTCTCTTCACTTCTTTCCAAAACTTCTTTTTATTCTCCTCATATGACCTACTAAAATCCTGTCCCCACCTAACATTTGCCAACCTCTTCTCTTCCTCTACCTTCCGCTTGGTTTCCACATTTTTCCCTCTATATCTTTCATACTTCTCCCTGCTTTTACACTGCAGCCATTCCTCAAAAGCCCTCTTTTTCTCTTTCACCTTAATTTTCACCCCTTCATTCCACCACTCGCTGCCCCTCCTCATGCCACCTCCAGCAAACCTCTTTCCACACACATCACTTGCATGTCCCACAAAACATTCTTTCATCAACCCCCATTCCTCCCCTAACTCCCCAACTTCTCTTTCTTTCACCCTGTCATATGCCACTCTCAACCTGTCCTGATATTCCTGTCTCTTCTCTGGCTTTTTCAACTCTTCCACCTTCACTATTTCCCTTCTACATTCCCCCCACACTATTTCCCCACTCTTTTGCTACTACCACTTTTGCTTCAACCAAAAAATTATCAGACATCCCAGCAGCCACACCCCTGAATGCATGCACATCTTTCACTCTACCAACCATGCTCTTTGCTACCAACACATAATCCATCAATGCTCTTTCTTTCACTCTTCTATGTGCCACTCTCATCCATGTATATTCATTTATTAACTTCTTCTTAAATAAACTATTACCTATTGCCAACTCTTGCTCCACACACATATCTAACAGTCTCTCGCCACTCTCATTCCCACCTGGTACCCCATACTTTCCTACAACACCTTCTATCTTTCCATCACCAACTCTGGCATTCAAGTCACCCAACACAACTACATTTTTCCATCTACTCAGACCATCCACACATCTAGTTAACTCATTCCAGAATTCATCCCACTCTTCCTCACTTCTCTCACATCCTGGCTCATGCGCACTAACAAAAGCCCAACATTCCCTTCCTATCCTAGCCCTCACCCACATCAGCCTAGATGACACTTCTTTCCATTCCACTACCTTATTTACCATCCATTCACTCAGCAATAATGCCACACCTTCTCTCGCTCTCCCCCTTTCAACCCCAGACACCCTACCCGTCACATCACCAAATGCCACTTCTCCTTTTCCTTTCATCTACATCTCACACAATGCCAATACATCCATCCTCCTCCTACCAAACATATATCCAATTTCACATCTTTTGCTCTCTATCGTACTACAACCACGCACATTTAGACACCCCAAAACTAGAGATTGGGGAGAAGTTATTCTCCCTTCCACTCCCCTTCTTTGACGTCTCGCAGGAGGTTGGTACAAGGGGGGGATTCATAGTCCCCCACCCCGTCCACTTTAGTCGCCTTTTACGACACGCAGGGAATACATTGAGTCTATTCTTTGATGTTGTGCCCGCCACCACAGGGCACAAAATTTTCTGCATTTGAAAAAGACGGAAGTTGATCCAGAAACCAAAGAGACAGGGAGGAACAGTGCCTACACGCAACACTCCCCACAAAAGCTAGCCATTTGAAGTCCAGAAGACAGAATTTATGGATAGGAAAAGGAAAGAGAGTAATAAGAAGTTAAGTACCTACCCGATTGTAAATATGAAAAGGAGAAAAATGTATAACTCCCCCCGTCTCCTGAGGTAATTCTGTTGAATAGTCACTCGAAAAAACTAAATTTGAGTTAATAGAAATATATATATATATATATATATATATATATATATATTATATATATATATATATATATATATATATATATATATATATATATATATATATATATATATATATATATATTCTTCTTCGTCTACATCTTTTCCCACTTTTATGTGGGGTCGATGTTTCTGGCCAGTGTTCTCCATATGTTTCTGTCCCATACCTCATCACCCTACAAACCTTTAGACCTCAGGTTGTCATTGATGCAATCCATCCACCTACGCTTTGTTCTCCCCCTCCTTCTCCTATCCTGTATACCCATTTCTATCACCCTCCTCTCAACACACTGTTCATCCCTCCTAACGACATGACCATACCATCTTAGTCTACTCTCTTGTATTTTATCTTATATTTTTCTAACGTTTGAGGTACCTTTAATTACATCGTTTCTGATCTTATCGCTTCTTTTCACCCCACACATCTCAACATCCTCCTCTCTGCCACATCCAGTTTTTTCTCTTGTGTCTTCTTCATTGCCCATGTCTCTTCTCCATACATCATCGCAGGTCTCACAACTGCCTTATGCATTTTACCCCTCAACTTAATCCCTATTCTCCTGTCGCACAGCACCCCAGATACTTTCTTCCAGTTCTTCCATCCCACTTGCATTCTGTGGGTTATTTCTGACTCTAGGTCACCATCCTCTGCTACTGTTGATCCCAAATACTTGAACTTTTCAACTCTTTTCAACACCCATCCCTGCAAATTAACCTCCCCATCCTCATCATCTCTCAACCTCAAGTACTCTGTCTTCTTCCTGCTGATTTTCAGTCCTCTATCCCCCATCACTCTTCTCCACTCCTCAAGCTTCTCCTCCACTACCTCTCTTCTGTTGCTACACAGTACAATGTCATCTGTACCATGGTGAATGATCTCTAATACCCTGGGTTACTACATCCAAGTCCAGATCAAATAGATATGGACTCAAAGCAGACCCTTGATGCTGACCAACATTTACTGAGAGACTTTTTGTCAAGCCCACACTGCTCTTAACATTTTCCTCTGCTCTCTCATACATATCTTGGATGATTCTTACATATTTCTCGGGGACTCCCTTTTCTTTAATACAACTCCACACCTCTTGACGTGGTACTCGATCATATGCCTTTTCCAGGTCAATAAAGACCATATGCAGTCCTTTCTGTTTCTCCCGGTGCTTTTCCATAATTTGTCTCAAGACAAATATAGCATCCACTGTCCCTCTTCCAGGCATGAAGCCAAACTGTTCATCCCCAATTGTCGCTACCTCTCTGAGTCCCCTCTCTATGATCTTCTCCCATATCTTCATAGTATGACTTAACAACTTTATACCTCTATAGTTTCTACACTCCTGAATGTCTCCCTTCCCTTTATAGATTGGAATAATTAGCTTCCTCTCCACTTCTCTGGCATCTTTTCCTGACTAAAGATCTTTTGCGATTAAGTCCCACAAGATATCTATGCCTTCCTCTCCAAGAGTCTTCCATACTTCCACTGGCATCTTATCAGGTCCTGCTGCCTTTCCATTTTTCATTTTCCTTACTGCCCGCTCTACCTCTCTTCTAGTCACTGTTGTTGTAACTGCTTCATTTGGAAGTCCATCTTCAAATACTGCTCTTTGGTTCTCTTCATTTAGTAATCCTTCAAAATAAGTTTCCCATCTGCTTTTTATTTCATCCTCTTCTGCTAGAACTACTCCATGGTTATCCTTTATTTGTCTTACTTGGGTCAAGTCCTTGGATGCAGCATCTCGGGCCTTGGCAAGTCGCCATATTTTTTTCTCTCTTTCTGGTGTTTCCAGCTCTTCATAGACTTCATTCAATGTCTCTGCCTTTGTTTTTGCTACTGCTCTTCTTGCCTCCTTCTTTGCCTGCATGTACTCTTCTTTATCCTGCTCCAGGCCTGATAAATCTGCCTTTTTCTTAGCTTTTTTCTTGTTCTTCACCCATTCTTGCACTTCCTTACTCCACCACCATGACTCATTATCATTTGGGGGTTTCCTTCCTGATGACTTTCCAAGTACCTCCTCACCAACCCTCAAAATCACCTTACTATTCTCTGTCCACCATTCTTGTACATCCTCATGCAACCCTATCGCTTCCTACACTCTTCCCTTAAACATAGCTTTCAGCTCTGCATCTTTCAATCTCCACCACTTTATCTTTGGGTCCATCCTCGGCTTCTTACTTTTCCTACATTTCCTGAGCCTGCAATCAGTCACTACTATCCTATGTTGCACTGCTACACTCTCCCCATTTATTACTTTACAGTTGCTAATCTCCTTCAGATAGTCGTTCTTACACAACAATAAATTTATCTGGCTCTCCTTCCCACCACTACTGTACGTAATCAGTCTGTTTTCCTTTTTCTCAAAGAATGTGTTGACCAATGCCAGATCAAATGCCACTGCAAAATCAATCACTCTCTCTCCCCCCTCATATCTCACCCCCACCCCCTATGAACTCTACCTATCCCATCCCTCCCAATTCCCAAGTGGCCATTTAGATCTCCTCCCAAAATTACCCTCTCCCTTATAGGAATTTTTCTAAGCTCCTAGTCCATCTCCTCCCAGAATACATCCTTCTTCTCCGCTGTACAACCAGTTTGTGGGGCATAGAAACATACCACATTGACTACCGTTTCTCCCAGTTCCAGCTTTAAACTCATAATTCTGTCACTCTTTCTAATCACACCAAGTAAGCTTTCCTTCAGGTCTTTGGATAGTATTATTCCTACACCAATCCTCCCTTCCGAATTTGCCCCACTATAGAACAATTTGCAACCCTCACCCAGTTCCCTCACCTTATTTCCTTTCCACCTGGTCTCCTGCACACAACACTCCAGTTCTCCTCCTCTCCATCAGGTCCACCAATTCTCGCCCCTTCCCAGTCATCGTCCCCACATTAATAGTGCCCACCCGCAGCACCTTATCTGATACTCTCCCTTGACTTTGCCTCTTTAACCCAGCCCGCCCATGACTGGGTAGCCCTTGCTGTCTTTCCGGAGCCTAAGGGGAACGCCCTAGTATGGTGACTATTCTCGTTATCTGTACTGGCCATATTTTGGTTTTGGCAAAATTTTTATGGCTTGATGCCTTTCCTACCGCCAACCCTTCCTATTTACCGGAGCTTGGGACCGGCACCAAGTTGAGGCTGGCTTGCCCCCCTCAGTGGCTGGGTATATATATATATATATATATATATATATATATATATATATATATATATATATATATATATATATATATATATATATATATATATATATATATATATATATATATATATATATATATTAACTTTCATGTACAACTCCTTAGGAGATTATGAAACTTAAGCAAAATCAATTCCTTAATGTGGCATTTGAAATAGTATTTTTAATTGTATTACTGCATACAGAGATAAACTATTTATATTTTTTCAGATACACTTTTTTTATATATTTTTATGTTGAAAAATGTTCAATATCTTTATCCCTTTGATATATTATAATTGAAAAAGATTTTGAAAAACTTATCTAGAGTTAATTATTGTTAATTACTATCATTGTCATGAAATTTATAATTACAATTGAGATAATTAAGATAAGCGTAATTTTTTTGATATTAGTAGAGATATTATCGCATATGATTGTAGTATTTTGCTTTAATTTCATCAGAGTTATGTTGGCTTATAGCAAGTGTGTGCTTCAGCTCAACTCTCTGATTTATAGAAAGAGAAAAGATTATCGTAACAGACAAGGATGTGTATGCTCATTTCAGTAGAGTCCTTTGCAATGTTAAACAGAAAAAGAATAGCTTTCTGCTTCGATGTTTCTTTATTTGTACACTAAGTTATTTTGTTTTAATTCTTTTTTAGAACTTAGGAAATTATTGCAGTTGCGCTCTGTCCCCTTGGTTGGTTTGGGCAGGAAGTCAAGTCATAAAAAAAGGGCCCTTTAAGCGAAATTTTTTTTTTCTTTTTTTTTTTCTTTTAAAGAAAATTTTTTTTCTCTCTCTCTCTCTCTCTCTCTCTCTCTCTCTCTCTCTCTCCTCTCTCTCTCTCTCCTCTCTCTCTCTCTCTCTCTCTCTCTCTCTCCTCTCTCTCTCTCTCTCTCTCTCTCTCTCTCTCTCTCTCTCTCTCTCTCTCTCTCTCTCTCTCTCTCTCTCTCTCTCTCTCTCTCTCTCTCTCTCTCTCTCTCTCTCTCTCTCTCTCTCTCTCTCTCTCTCTCTTTACATACAGACATATGTTATTTCCCTGTGTTGACAGAGTATTATAATCTTTGATATTTTTTAGATTCCTTTGCAAATTTGCTAGATGATAAATGTGCCCTTGTTTTATTACACTTGATAAGTTTTTACATGCTGATATTGCATAAATACTGATAAGACATCAGTTGAGTTGATTATTATATAAGTTTTTATGCCACATATTGCAACTGTTTTAGGAAATAGATACAGCTCCCACTGACAAATTGGGCAACCAGAAGGTTGATGACAGTGCTCCTATATATATATATATATATATATATATATATATATATATATATATATATATAATATAATATATATATATATATATATATATATATATATATATATATATATATATATATATATATATATAATGACTGCAGGAATTCGGATAGTAAAATAGACTATGTTAGATTGAGCATTATGAAATATAAAATATAGAATTCTGTTCTTACTTCAAAATGCCAGTCTCAATTGCATATATACTGCTATTCCAGATTTTGTATTTTGTATTTAATTTTTATTATTCTTATTATGACCATGATTATTAGTATAGTTATTATTATGTTGGCTGTTATTGTTGCTATCAATCCATGGCCTTTTGCATAATTATTATTTTAGTAAATACTATCAGCAGTAACCAGATAATTTGTATTTTCTATCTTGAATTCATGCTTTTATGTTACTGTAGTTACTGCTACTAAGAATATTTCTTTAGTGGCTGTTCTCAGCATTTCATGACTTTTCTTTTTTATATCTGTAGTATACAAATGTTATGTATCAGTTACTCAGCTAAGCCCTAAGTATCTTGGAATAATAATATAATGGTGTAGACACATACTTTCCATTACCACCCTATTTCCAGGCAGCCCCAACCTGCAATTTTAAACATTTATTTTCACAAACCAGTCCCTTTTACCCATTGGAGAGATTGCAAGCGCCTGCAGATGCAGGAAGGCAAAGTATACCTCCTGAATGCAGACAGAAGGCCTTTGTTTGTATGTAGAGGTCATATGTATTCTCTCTGCATTTGTCCTAGCGACATTAGGCGCTAATTTCCGTCCCTAGCATCTACTCCAGGCTGTGTTCGTATTTTTCAGCTATTGGAGGGAGATGCGCCTCGTTGAGGAGGTGCTCGAGAGGTGGTCATAGGACCACCTCAAGAGTCACATGAAAGCGGGCGGTAGGGGTTCCCAGCAGCTGCATCGACGCCCTCCCTTTGTCCGGCCCGTCTCCAAATCAAAAGAGGATTTGGGTAGGTTGTTACAACCTGGACCTACCACAAAGGTGTCAAGCGAAGGTCTGGGAAATTAGACCTTGGTAATCCTAAGACCTATTAATGATGGGTAACTGAGGGGCTGGGGAAATGAAAATCCCCAAGAATTAAAAATGAAAAAGGGGAAAGAAAAATATCCTCAAACATATAACTTTAGTGACTATGAAAAAAAAAGGGTATGGAAAATCCCTTAATTAAGAAAGTTAAATAACTACAAAGTATTTCCCCCACATATTCGAACTGATAAAGATAAAGAAAGAAAATGGCCCCACTGTCTTTGACAACGATTGGTGGAAGAACAAATAGTGTAAACTTTTTCTTTTTTTTTTACTTTAGACGTAGAAACCTCAAAGCCTCCCTTAGATTTAAGTCATTTAGAATAAGTGTCATTGATCATGTGTGCATGTTGAATTCCATTTTTTTTCTCACGATAATGTATGTTAAATGTTACAATTTGCAAAATCATACTCTACTGTATTTTATATTATTTGAGTGACATAATTGTGATGTTAAATTTTGCTGTTTAATTATTATCATTGTTTTAAGTCATGATTTAATATTTGCAGATCATAGCCAACTGTATTTTATATTATGTAAATAACGTAATTATGTTCATTGAGTTCTATCAGTTTGTCCTTGAATAGTAATTACATGTTGTAATTGCAAATATTTTTTACTCTTTTCACACCATGACATATGTTTTGTTTTAGTAAGTGATTGCATATATCATGTCCATATGTATTGTATACTATTTGAGTAATGTAACAGCTTAATTAGCTTTGTTCTTAAATAATTTTGTCAATGCTTACTAGCTATATATTGCAATTGTGAATACTTAATTTTGTTATTTTGACTTTAATTACAATACTTATTATAAGGAACATATTTTTCTTTTGTCAGCTTTTTGCATAGTAATTTTGATATTCCTGTAATCTGTATAGATACTTATATGAGATTATAATAGTTTCATAAGTTAGGTCATTAGTTCTGCCCCATTTTTTCGTAAAATAATGATAGTTAAAAACTTATAAGGCCCTCATGAAAGTAGTTATGCTTAGTCTGAAATATTGGATATATTTCAGTGGTGGTGGGGGGTATCGTAAGGCATCTGATATAGACGCCTATAGCCGCTAGAGGGCAGCATGAGCACCCAAAAACCCACGCCACAGGACGGCAGCCAGAGCCCGTGTCACTTTAGTCAGGAGTCAGTACTCGCCAGGGGCAGAAGTCACATCCATAGTTAGCAATCTCCCACTGAGGGGGTGGGAATAGTGAGTGACATGAACTACCAGGAATGGAAGCTGTGAGGTGAAATATCAGTGTATACTCTAATAAATAACTTTAAAGACGAAGATGCTTATCTCTCCATTACTGACCTCGCTACCTATAGTATATGGATAGTTCAATTAAAACACCATCCTACACTTCAAATCAGGGCAGTACAGCGATTCTTAGCACCAATAAAAGCAGAATGAGTTAAATCAGAAGGAGTGGCTTGGTACGACCAGTGTGTCCGATTCATAGCCTGAATAGCCATGGAGCAGGCACGGTCAAACCAAAATTTAGGGGGAGAGAAAGTTTTTTTTCAGAGGAGGGGATGTATGCCTCCATTCCTGAGGTTATGATTTCGGCATCTTTTAGGGCTACCTGATTAGGGTTGCATCACCGAAAGCAGTATTCTTCCCATGCTAAGTCAAAGAGGAAGTTACGTAAGTCTTCACATTGGGTATGCTCAAAGTGCCAAAGGCGGCACTGAGTAGGAGGAATTGATGAAGGGGGAGCAAAAATGGAAGAGAATGGGATCACAGAATGGTCAGATTTACCAAGAGGGGAAAGCACAAAATAAGAGTAGTTTGAAGGGTTAGAAATAAGAAATAGGCCAAGAGTGTTGGCTGCATGTTTGTGTCGATCAGGAACACGAGTAGGGTGCTTGTTAAATTGCTCCAGATCGTGAGTAATAGAGAAAGCAAGGGCCTCACTTCCTCCCACCTCAGTAGTAGAGTCAACAAGATCACCGGAGATTCTTAGCACTCCTCTATGCCGGATACTGGGTGCCATAAGGTGTTGACCTTCTATAAATATAGCTAATATGAGGAAAAACGAGGGGAAAAAGAATCAGAGATGGGGTATGTTGTGACTTGTCAAATGTAATGGGATAGCATGAGATGTGTAACGAATACACCAGATACAGCCATAAGGAAACAACCATCATGAATGAAGACTCAACTCAGAGCTGTCTGGACTAGTGCTAGTTGAATCCGTAATACCTTCAGGTGTAGTATTTCAACAGCCGGCTGTTACCATGGCCAACCTACTAATTATGAAGCAAAGTGTCTTGGAATCTTGCTTAATAAGTAATCCTCTCTGATGCGAAATTATGATGTAAAGTATCCAGAGAAATTTCTTATATATATATATATATATATATATATATATATATATATATATATATATATATATATATATATATATATATATATATATATATATATATATATAAACAAACAAACAAACATTTATTTCCATTTTTGTACAATGGTTATTCTTATACAAACTTAAAGTAACTTATAAGTAGATATATAATTGAACTAATAAGTAAGAGGGTAATACATACTGTTGAATTAAATTATGGTTTCCTAGAAAATAATAATAATGTAATATAAAATTTTAACAATAATGTTAATAATAAAGTAAAATTAACTTATAAGTAGACATGTAATTAAACTAATAAATAAGAGGGTAATACATATAGTTAAATGTAGCCTTCATAGAAAATAGTAATGCTGTAATAAAAATGTTAACAATAATGTTAATAAAGTAGTAATAATAACACTATATACAGTATTTTTATTATCATCATCATTTCCATATTTGTTTTCATTACAATGAGAATAATTAGTTCTTAACGAGCAGCAACTATTTGTCCAAAAGAAAACTATATAGTTTGCCTTTGAAAGCTGTGAAGGAGGATGCATTTTTAAGATGCTCTGGAATATTGTTCCAGAGTGTTGGCCCTTTGATAGTGATCAACTTTGAACCTGCTTCTGTGTTTGTTATGTGAATAAAGAGCTCACTGCTCTGTCTAGTGTTGGTTCCCCTTATATCCCTGGATTCGGTTTTACGTCACGAACTCCCTTTCGTGACGTAAAACCTGACTGTTTTTAAATCAAATAGCCAGCTAGGATAATGATGATCCAAAATTTGAATACAAAAACATAAATAGCATAAGTAGTCACCGTGGCTCAAGCGGTAGTGTCCGCGACTTTGAGGTGTCAGGTCGAGGGTTCACGCCCCGTCACGGTCTGAGGTTAGCAAGGGCATGCACTCAGGGTAACGACTACGTCTGCCAAAACAAGTCCTTCATAAGAAGACAACCGTCCTAGCCGTTATTAGAAAAGGAAGTCCGTGACGTAAAACAGGAACAACAATGTATATAACAAGTCCTTCGCAAGAAGACAACCGTCCTAGCCCTTGGTAGAAAAGGGAGTTTGTGACGTAAAACCGGAACATATATATATATATATATATATATATATATATATATATATATATATATATATATATATATATATATATATATATATATATATATATAAAATTAACTTTATGAAGTGTTCATTAGTTTTTAATTCGTTTTCATACTGTTATTTGTTACCTTTTTAATTCTTCATATCTCATTTTTATCATTATTTCTTTTGCTTTCATTTGCTTCCATATTATACTTCTTAATTTGCCATTTTTATTTGCTGCTGTCATTCGTCTTATTTATATATACTCTCCTGTTTAGATTTTGCAAAATAAAGTTCATATGGATATTTATTCAGTTTGAAAGTGTTTTAAATCAGAATTATATTTTAAAAAGCGTTTATTATCATCATCGTTTTTATTATTATTATTGTTATTATTATTATTATTATTATTATCATTATTTTTAATATAATAATAATAATAATAATAAGTATTATTATTATTATTATTACGTTGATGATGATCATGATGATGATAAAATTTATAAGAGTAGTATATTTACAGTTGTCGAAGGCCAAGCTCATGACGATACAATTTCCAAATTCCCCCCCCCCCCGTCTTGAACTTTGTTTTTCTTTTAGCACCTGAATGTGTTAGATAGTTATATTTGCCCTTATCGAAGTCCGAGCTCGAAAAGGTACTATTGGACTAAAATGAGATCATCCATCAGTAAGCCAGTGGAGTTTACAAGCGCTGACTTCGAAATTGATGGACACTACCAGTGCCTTTTCCTCCAACTTCCTAGAATGATTCTGGGGAAAGAGGTTCTTCATGGGTGTCACTTCTTGGCATCTAGTCTAACTCAGGACCTCCTGGATGTGCCCCAGGTTCTTATTTGTTTATTCACGAAGATTTATACGTGAAAAACATAATCCTCTGT
>JAXCGZ010008424.1:0-22500 GCA_037179515.1 Halocaridina rubra
ACACAAATATTAGTGTGTGTGTGTGTGTGTGTGTGTGTGTGTGTGTGTGTGTGTGTGTGTGTGTGTGTGTGTGTGTGATTACCTAATTGTGATTACCTAATTGTGTTTACGGGAAAGAGCCCAAAGCTCGTATCTTCCCGTCTCCTGATCGGTTCCATTTTTAGACTTAGTGATACTTATCATACCTGTCCTTAAAACTAGGGATTGAGATAGCATTAACTACCTCCTCGCTTAGCCAATTCCAATTATCAACTACTCTTACACTGAAAAAGTATTTCCTTACATCCTGCAAAGAAGTTTTCTAAGAAGCTTCAAACTATGACCTCTAGTTCTAGAGCCAGCCATATCAAAATATCGATCCCTATCCACTCTATCATAACCATGAAGGAATTTAAAGACTGTCACCATATCCCCCCTCACTCTTCTAGCTTCGAGTGATGGTAAGTCTAATTCCCTCAGCCTCTCATCATAACTGAGATTGCGTATTTCTGGCACCAGTTTCGTGGCATGTCTTTGAACTTTTTCAAGCTTAGCTATGTGCTTTTTCAAGTGCGGATTCCAAAAGGGGGCTGCATATTCGAGTTTTGGCCTCACATAGGTTACATAAATATTTCTGAACATTTCCTTGTCCATGTGCCTGAAGGCTACCCTTACATTTGATAAGAATGCATATGCTGCCCTTACTATGCCATTTATATGTATTTCTGGAGACAAATCTGCCAGTATGTTTACTCCTAGATCTCTCTCATTTTCTGTCTCTTGAAGTTGTACTCCAGCCACCGAGTAGTCAAGCTTGGGCCTTCTTGCACTTGTACCCATTCTCATTACCTTACATTTTGAAGTATTGAATTTCATTAGCCACTTTTCTGACCACTCATGCAGATTATTTAGATCCTCCTGAAGTTCTCTACCATTGTTCTCGTTTTTTACTTTCTTCACAATCTTTGCATCATCTGTGTGTGTGTGTGTGATTACCTAATTGTGATTACCTAATTGTGTTTACGGGAAAGAGCCCAAAGCTCGTATCTTCCCGTCTCCTGATCGGTTCCATTTTTAGACTTAGTGATACTTATCATACCTGTCCTTAAAACTATGGATTGAGATAGCATTAACTACCTCCTCGCTTAGCCAATTCCAATTATCAACTACTCTTACACTGAAAAAGTATTTCCTTACATCCTGCAAACAAGTTTTCTTACGAAGCTTCAAACTATGACCTCTAGTTCTAGAGCCAGCCATATCGAAATATCGATCCCTATCCACTCTATCATAACCATGAAGGAATTTAAAGACTGTCACAATATCCCCCCTTACTCTTCTAGCTTCGAGTGATGGCAAGTCTAATTCCCTCAGCCTCTCATCATAACCGAGATTGCGTATTTCTGGCACCAGTTTCGTGGCATGTCTTTGAACTTTTTCAAGCTTAGCTATGTGCTTTTTCAAGTGCGGATTCCAAAAGGGGGCTGCATATTCGAGTTTTGGCCTCACATAGGTTACATAAATATTTCTGAACATTTCCTTGTCCATGTGCCTGAAGGCTACCCTTACATTTGATAAGAATGCATATGCTGCCCTTACTACGCCATTTATATGTATTTCTGGAGACAAATCTGCCAGTATGTTTACTCCTAGATCTCTCTCATTTTCTGTCTCTTGAAGTTGTACTCCAGCCACCGAGTAGTCAAGCTTGGGCCTTCTTGCACTTGTACCCATTCTCATTACCTTACATTTTGAGGTATTGAATTTCATTAGCCACTTTTCTGACCACTCATGCAGATTATTTAGATCCTCCTGAAGTTCTCTACCATTGTTCTCGTTTTTTACTTTCTTCACAATCTTTGCATCATCTGCAAACATATTCATGAATGAATTTACAGACTCTGGTAGGTCATTTACATATACAAGGAACAAAAGTGGCCCTAAAACTGAACCCTGTAGAACTCCACTACTAACTCTTCTCCATTCAGACACTGAGTGTCTTACTCTAACCCTTTGTTCCCTTCCTTCTAAGTAAGTTTTTATCCATTCCAAGACATTTCCACCTATTCTAGCCATTGATTGCAGCTTCCTAATAAGTCTCCCATGTGGAACAGTGTCAAACGCTTTCTGGAAGTCTAGGAATATGCAATCTGCCCAGCCCTCTCTTTCCTGTAAGATTTGGCTTACCTCATCATAAATTTCTAATAAGTTTCTTACTGTTGATCTTACTTCTCTGAAGCCATGTTGCCTCACTGACAAAAAGTTGAAGGATTCCAAGTGAAGAGAGATATGTTTCCTTAGTAGTTTCTCCATAAGTTTGCAAACTATGCTGGTCAAGGAAACTGGTCTATAGTTCAGAGCCGTATCCCTCTTTCCCTTTTTGAAGATAGGTATCACATTTGCTTGTTTCCAGCATCTTGGAATCTCCCCCGACTCCAGTGACTCCTTAAATATGATACTTAGTGCCACTGATATTGTGTTTGCGCATTTTTTAAGCACATGAGGGGATATGTCATCAGGACCTGTAGCTTTATGAACATCTAAATCCATCAGCGCTTTGCATACCTCTGTGGCTGTAAGGTTGATGTTCTCTAATACCGGCCCTTGAGCTTCTATCACTGCAATCTGAGGGGGTGGGGTATTTTCTACTGTAAATACTGACTGAAACTCCTTGTTCAATTCTTTGCAGATCTCTTCGTCCGTCTCAGTGATGCTTCCATCCGCTCTCTTTAGCCTTAAAACCTGTTCTTTTACCTTCAGTTTTCCTCTGATAAAGCTGTGGAAAAGCTTGGGATTTTCTTTAGCCTTCCTGGTGATGTCCCTCTCATAATCTCTCTCTGCCTCTCTCCTTTTACTTAGGTAGTCATTTCTTGCTCTTTTGTAGGTTTGCCAGGCATTTATGTTTTTTCTCCTCCTATACCTTTTCCAGCATTTGTCTCTCCACTCCTTAGCTCTTTTACACCCATTATCGAACCATTTCTCTCTGGCATGAATTACACCTACTTTGGTGACAGGTATGCAGCAACTACTATCTTCCCATATTTCTCACAAAAGATGTCATACATTTCTTGTACAGATTTGTTGTAAAATAAGGTTCTCCAGTCAATAACTGCAAAAAGCTCATTCATTTTGATGTAATCTCCTTTCGGATAGTTCCTCCTCATGTCCTCAGTGCCTCTACTCTCAGGAAGAATGTCTTCAATGATATACTCCATCAACAACACACAGTGGTCACTCTTTCCAATTGGTGGTTCATACTCAATATTTTCAATATCCAACACATTATCTGTGAACACTAGATCAAGTAGTGATGGCTCATCCCCACCCCTGGCTCTTGTTGGTTCCATTACATGTTGGTGTAGGAAATTCCCTTGTACGCAATCTAGGAATCTTGCCCCAAATGAGTCCTCACCACTGTGTGGGTCAAGATTTATCCAATCTATCTCTTTATGATTAAAGTCTCCCATAATCAAAATCCTACATTTTTTCTCCCGTGCCATGTTAACAACTGAGTTTATGACTTCAATAGTACCTATATGACTTTCCTCATAAATTTCAAGCCTATTTTGGTTCCTTGGTGGGTTGTATACAACAGTTATTATAATGCTCTCTGACCCAGTATTTATGCGAGCAACAAGAAATTCCCTGAACTCACTTTCTATAGCCAAGTTTATTTCTTCAACTTGAATCCTCTCACTTATGAGCAGTGCTATCCCTCCACCAGTCCTCTCAGATCTTTCGACCCTTAGTATTCTGAAGCCCTTAGGAAAAACTGTGACACTGTTTATGTCCTCACTCAACTTAGTCTCTGTAATTGCTACTATATCTGCCTTACTGTTGTGGATCCTATCTTTTAATTCTACTTCCTTACCAGCTAATCCATCAGCATTTGTGTATAACAATCTTAATGAGGCCCCATCCCCTGATCTTCTGTCATTGTGTGTGTGTGTGTGTGTGTGTGTGTGTGTGTGTGTGTGTGTGTGTGTGTGTGTGTGTGTGTGTGTGTGTGTGTGTGATTACCTAATTGTGTTTACGGGAAAGAGCCCAAAGCTCGTATCTTCCCGTCTCCTCATCGGTTCCATTTTATACTTAGTGACACTTATCATACCTGTCCTTAAAACTAGGGATTGAGATAGCATTAACTACCTCCTCGCTTAGCCAATTCCAATTATCAACTACTCTTACACTGAAAAAGTATTTCCTTACATCCTGCAAAGAAGTTTTCTAAGAAGCTTCAAACTATGACCTCTAGTTCTAGAGCCAGCCATATCAAAATATCGATCCCTATCCACTCTATCATAATCATGAAGGAATTTAAAGACTGTCACCATATCCCCCCTCACTCTTCTAGCTTCGAGTGATGGTAAGTCTAATTCCCTCAGCCTCTCATCATAACTGAGATTGCGTATTTCTGGCACCAGTTTCGTGGCATGTCTTTGAACTTTTTCAAGCTTAGCTATGTGCTTTTTCAAGTGTGGATTCCAAAAGGGGGCTGCATATTCGAGTTTTGGCCTCACATAGGTTACATAAATATTTCTGAACATTTCCTTGTCCATGTGCCTGAAGGCTACCCTTACATTTGATAAGAATGCATATGCTGCCCTTACTATACCATTTATATGTATTTCTGGAGACAAATCTGCCAGTATGTTTACTCCTAGATCTCTCTCATTTTCTGTCTCTTGAAGTTGTACTCCAGCCACCGAGTAGTCAAGCTTGGGCCTTCTTGCACTTGTACCCATTCTCATTACCTTACATTTTGAAGTATTGAATTTCATTAGCCACTTTTCTGACCACTCATGCAGATTATTTAGATCCTCCTGAAGTTCTCTACCATTGTTCTCGTTTTTTACTTTCTTCACAATCTTTGCATCATCTGCAAACATATTCATGAATGAATTTACAGACTCTGGTAGGTCATTTACATATACAAGGAACAAAAGTGGCCCTAAAACTGAACCCTGTGGAACTCCACTACTAACTCTTCTCCATTCAGACACTGAGTGTCTTACTCTAACCCTCTGTTCCCTTCCTTTCTAAGTAAGTATTTATCCATTCCAAAACATTTCCACCTATTCTAGCCATTGATTGCAGCTTCCTAATAAGTCTCCCATGTGGAACAGTGTCAAACGCTTTCTGGAAGTCTAGGAATATGCAATCTGCCCAGCCCTCTCTTTCCTGTAAGATTTGGCTTACCTCATCATAAAATTCCAATAAGTTTCTTGCTGTTGATCTACCTTCTCTGAAGCCATGTTGCCTCACTGACAAAAAGTTGAAGGATTCCAAGTGAAGAGAGATATGTTTCCTTAGTAGTTTCTCCATAACTTTGCAAACTATGCTGGTCAAGGAAACTGGTCTATAGTTCAGAACCGTATCCCTCCTTCCCTTTTTGAAGATAGGTATCACATTTGCTTGTTTCCAGCATCTTGGAATCTCCCCCGACTCCAGTGACTCCTTAAATATGATACTTAGTGCCACTGATATTGTGTTTGCACATTATTTAAGCACATGAGGGGATATGTCATCAGGACCTGTAGCTTTATGAACATCTAAATCCATCAGCGCTTTGCATACCTCTGTGGCTGTAAGGTTGATGTTCTCTATTACCGGCCCTTGAGCTTCTATCACTGCAATCTGAGGGGGTGGGGTATTTTCTACTGTAAATACTGACTGAAACTCCTTGTTCAATTCTTTGCAGATCTCTTCGTCCGTCTCAGTGATGCTTCCATCCGCTCTCTTTAGCCTTAAAACCTGTTCTTTTACCTTCAGTTTTCCTCTGATAAAGCTGTGGAAAAGCTTGGGATTTTCTTTAGCCTTCCTGGTGATGTCCCTTTCATAGTCTCTCTCTGCCTCTCTCCTTTTACTTAGGTAGTCATTTCTTGCTCTTTTGTAGGTTTGCCAGGCATTTATGTTTTTTCTCCTCCTATACCTTTTCCAGCATTTGTCTCTCCACTCCTTAGCTCTTGTACACCCATTATCGAACCATTTCTCTCTGGCATGAATTACACCTACTTTGGTGACAGGTATGCAGCAATCTACTATCGTCCCATATTTCTCACAAAAGATGTCATACATTTCTTGTACAGATTTGTTGTAAAATAAGGTTCTCCAGTCAATAACTGCAAAAAGCTCATTCATTTTGATGTAATCTCCTTTCGGATAGTTCCTCCTCATGTCCTCAGTGCCTCTACTCTCAGGAAGAATATCTTCAATGATATACTCCATCAACAACACACAGTGGTCACTCTTTCCAATTGGAGGTTCATACTCAATTTTTTCAATATCCAACACATTATCTGTGAACACTAGATCAAGTAGTGATGGCTCATCCCCACCCCTGGCCCTCATTGGTTCCATTACATGTTGGTGTAGGAAATTCCCTTGTACGCAATCTAGGAATCTTGCCCCGAATGAGTCCTCACCACTGTTTTGGTCAAGATATATCCAATCTATCTCTTTATGATTAAAGTCTCCCATAATCAAAATCCTACATTTTTTTTCCCGTGCCATGTTAACAACTGAGTTTATGACTTCAATAGTACCTATATGACTTTCCTCATAAATTTCAAGCCTATTTTGGTTCCTTGGTGGGTTATATACAACAGTTATTATAATGCTCTCTGACCCAGTATTTATGCGAGCAACAAGAAATTCCTTGAACTCACTTTCTATAGCCAAGTTTATTTCTTCGACTTGAATCCTTTCACTTATGAGCAGTGCTATCCCTCCACCAGTCCTCTCAGATCTTTCAACCCTTAGTATTCTGAAACCCTTAAGAAAAACTGTGACACTGTTTATGTCCTCACTCAACTTAGTCTCTGTAATTGCTACTATATCTGCCTTACTGTTGTGAATCCTATCTTTTAATTCTACTGCCTTACCAGCTAATCCATCAGCATTTGTGTATAACAATCTTAATGAGGCCCCATCCCCTGATCTTCTGTCATTATCTTCTTTATCTCCCCTTTGTCTGGAATAACTCTTTAATGAAAATTTTTCTTCTCTTCTTCATTTCTTTCATCATTTAACCTTCTTGCCTCTTGCAACAAGTTTTTTATCTTTCCCATCTCTTCCTGTGTTCTGTATTGTCTAATGAACACTTCTTTGAATTCTTGAAGGTCTTTTAGACTTTTTTTTCTCAACAATATTTCCCTACATGTTTCCCCTCTCTCAAAGGTTACTTTTGTTGGTCTCGGCTTTCCTTCCCTTGAATATTTACCTAGTTGGTGTATGTTTACAATATCCTGAGGACCACATACTACTCCAAGCTTTCTTATCAGGTCTACAACCCTAGCTTTATTTTCTTCAAGTCTCCCCTGCCATGTTGGCTCCTGGGACTCGCTTATGCCTGAGATTACCACTGTCTTCTCCTTATCAAGTGCCTGTCTGATGAGTGGGTTTGCCCTTTCCATCACAACATCTTTCATTTTTTCGATTACTGTCTCTTTATAGTCAACTGTTTGTATGTTTTCCAGTGCCACCACCTTTACAGCCTCTTTTACTGCCACATTCCCCTTTAGTGCATCAGCAAAGGAAGTTTTCATGGCATCATTTTCCATATTCAGCTCCTGGAACTCTTTTCTGAACTGTTCAATGTTTTCCTTAATCTGTGTGTGTGTGTGTGTGTGTGTGTGATGACCTAATTGTGCTTACTGGAAAGAGCGCATTCTCGCAACTCCTTATCTCCTGGTTGGTTCTATTTTTGTCCTTAAAACTATGGATTGAATTAGCATTAACTACATTCTAGTTTAGCCAGTTCCAATCATCAACTACTCTAACACTAAAAAAGTACTTCCTTATATCCTGCAACGAAGTTTTCTTACGAAGTTTCAATCTATGACCTCTAGTTCTAGAGTCAACTATATTAAATTATCGATCCTTATCTACTCCGCCATAACCATGAAGGAATTTAAAAAGCGACATCATATTCCCCCACAATCCTTTAGCTTCGAGTGGGGGAAAGTCTAATTCCCTCAGCCTCTCATCATAACTGACATTGTGTATTTCTGGTGACAGTTTCGTGGGATATCTTTGAACTTTTTCCAGCTTAGCTACGTGCTTTTTCAAGTGTGGATTCCAGAAGGGGGCTGAATATTCAAGCTTTGGCCTCACATAGGTTACATAAACATTTCTGAACATTTCCTTATCCATGTGCCTGAATGCTACCCTTAGAGTTGCTAAGGGAGCATATGCTGCCCTTACTATGCCATTTATATGCATTCTGGAGACAAATCGGCAGGAATGTTTACTCCTAGATCTCTCTCATTCTCTGTCTTTTGAAGTTGTACTCCAGCCACCGAGTAGTCAAGCTTGGGCCTTCTTGCACTTGTACCCATGCTCATTACCTTACATTTTGAAGTATTGAATTTCATTAGCCACTTTTCTGACCACTCATGCAGACTATTTAGATCTTCCTGAAATTCTCTACCATCATTCTCGTTTCTTATTTTCTTCAAAATCTTTGCATCATCTGCAAACATATTCATGAATTAATTTACAGAGTCTGGTAGGTCATTTACATATACAAGGAACAAAACTGGCCCTAAAACTGAACCTTGTGGAACTCCCCTACTAACTCTTCTCCATTCAGACACTGAGTGTCTTACTCTAACCCTCTGTTCCCTTCCTTGTAAGTATGTTTATATCAATTTCAAGACATTTGCACCTATTCTCGCCATTGCTTGTAACTTCTTAATAAGTCTCCCATGTGGGACAGTGTCAAATGCATTCTGGAAGTCTAGGAATATGAAATCTGCCCAGCCCTCTATTTCCTGTAAGATTCGGCTTACCTCATTATAGCATTCTAATAAGTTTGTTACTGTTGATCTACCCTCTCTTAAGCCATGTCGTCTCACTGAGAAAAAGTTGAAGGATTCTAAGTGAGGAGAAATATGTTTCCTTAGTAGTTTCTCCAAAACTTTTCAAAATATGATGGTCAAGGAAAGTGGTCTGTAGTTTAGAGCCATATCCCTCCTTCCCTTTTTGAAGATAATTATCACGTTTGCTTCTTTCCAGCATCTTGAAATCTCCTCTGACTCCAGCAATTTTTTAATTATGATACTTAGTGCCACTGATATTGAATTTGCGCATTTTTTAAGTACATAATGGGATATATCATCAGGACCTGTAGCTTTATGGACATGTAATCCCATCAACCCTTTGCTTACTTCTGTGGCTGAAAGGATGATGTTCTTTAATACCGGCCCATAAGCTTCTATCTCTACAATCTGAGTTGATGGGGTATTTTCTACTGTAAATACTGACTTAAACTCCTTGTTCAGTTATTTGCAGATGTCTTCATCCATCTCAGTGATGCTTCCATCTGCTCTCTTAAGCTTTAAAACCTGTTCTTTTAACTTCAGTTTTCCTCCGATAAAGCTGTGGAAAAGTTTGGGATTTTTTTAGCCTTCCTGGTGATGTCCCTTTCATAATCTGTCTCTGCCTCTCTTCCTTTACTTAGGAGATCATTTCTTGCTTCTTTATAGGTCTGCCAGGCATATATGTTATTTCTTCTCCTATACCTTTTCCAGCATTTGTCTCTCCCCTCCTTAGCTCTTTTACACTCATTATCGAACCATTTCTCTCTGGCATGCATTACACCTACTTTGGTGATAGGTATGCAGCAATCTACTATCTTCTCATATTTCTCACAAATTATTTTGTACTTTTCTTGTACAGATTTATTGTTAAATGAGGTCCTCCAGTCAATAACTGCTAAAAGCTCTTTAATTTTTATGTAATCTCCTTTCGGATAGTTCCTCCTCATATCCTCAGTGCCTCTACTCTCAGGCAGAACATCTTCAATGATATACTCCATCAACAACACACAGTGGTCACTCTTTCCAATTGGTGGTTCATACTCAATTTTTTTCAATATCTAACACATTATATGTGAATACTAGGTCAGGTAGCGATGGCTCATCCCCTCCCCTGGCCCTCGTTGGTTCCAGTACATGTTGGTGTAGGAAATTCCCTTGTACACAGTCTAGGAATCTTGCCCCTAATGAGTCCTCACCACTGTGTGGGTCAAGATTTATTCAATCTATCTCTCTATGATTAAAATCTCCCATAATCAAAATAATGCATTTTCTCTCCTGTGCAATGTTAACAACTGAGTTTATGACTTCCAGAGTATCAATGTGACTTTCCTCATAAACTTCTAGCCTATGTTGGTTCCTTGGTGGGTTATATACAACAGCTATTATAATGCACTCGGACCCAGTATTTATGCAATCAACAAGAAATTCCTTAAACCCACTTTCTATAGCAGAGTTTATATCTTCAACCTGAATCCTTTCACTTATGAGCAGTGCTGTCCCTTTACCAGTCCTATCAGATCTTTCAACCCTTAATATTCTGAAGCCCTTAGGAAAAACTTTGACACTGTTTATGTCCTCCCTCAACTTAGTCTCTGTAACTGCTACCATATTTGCCTTACTGTTGTGATTCCTATCTTATAATTCTACTACATTACCAGCTAATGCATCAGCATTTGCGTATAACAATCTTAACAATTCCCCAATCCCTGATCTTCTATCATTATCTTCTTTATCTTCCCTTTGTCTGGAAGAATTCTGAAATTAAAAACTTTCTTCTCTTCTTCATTTCTCTCCTCATTTAACCTTCTTGCCTCTTGCAACAAGTTTTTGATCCTTTATATCTCTTCCTATCTTCTGTATTGTCTAATGAACACTTTCTTGAATTCCTGAAGGTCTTATAGGCTTTTTTTCTTAATAAGTTTTTTCTACATGTGTCCCCTCTCTCAAAGGTTACTTTTGTTGGTGTTTGCTTTCCCTCCCTAGAATATTTATCTAGTTGGTGAATGTTTACAATATACTCAGGACCACATATGACTCCAAGTTTTTTTTCTTCTCAGGTCTTAAATCCAAGCTTTATTTTCTTCAAGTCTCCCCTGCCATGTTGGCTCCTGGGAATCACTTATGCCTGAGATTACCACTTTCTTATTTTTATCAAGTGCCTGTTTAATGAGTAGATTAGCCCTTGCCATCACAACGTCTTCCTTTTTCTTCTTTTACTGCTCCTTTATAGTCAACTATTTGTATGGAGTTAGATATCCATAAAGCTACAGGTCCTGATGATTTATCCCCTCATGTACTTAAAAAATGCACAACTTCAATATGAGTGGCACTAAGAATCATATTTAAAAAGTCACTGGAGTCAGGAGAGATTCCAAGATGCTGGAATCAAGCAAACATGATACCTATCTTCAAAAAGGGAAGGAGGAATATGGCTCTACAGTATAGACCAGTTTCCTTGACCAGCATAGTTTGCAAAGTTATGGAGAAACTACTAAGGAAACATATCTCTCTTCACTTGTAATCCTTTGTCTTTTTCTCAGTGAGACAACATGGCTTCAGAGAAGGTAGATCAACAGTAACAAACTTATTAGAATTTTATGATGAGGTAAGTCGAATCTTACGGGAAAGAGAGGGCTGGGCAGATTGCATATTCCTAGACTTCCAGAAAGCGTTTGACACTGTTCCACATGGGAGACTTATTAGGAAGCTGCAATCAATGGCTAGAATAGGTGGAAATTGTAAACATACACAAACTAGGTAAATATTCAAGGGAAGGAAAGCCGAGACCAACAAAAGTAACCTTTGAGAGAGGGGAAACATGTAGGGAAATATTGCTGAGAAAAAAAAGTCTAAAAGACCTTCAAGAATTCAAAGAAGTGTTCATTAGACGATACAGAACACAGGAAGAGATGGGAAAGATAAAAAACTTGTTGCAAGAGGCAAGAAGGTTAAATTATGAAAGAAATGAAGAACAGAAGAAAAATTTTCGTTACAGAGTTCTTCCAGACAAAGGGGAGATAGAGAAGATAATGACAGAAGATCAGGGGATGGGGCCTCATTAAGATTGTTATACACAAATGCTGATGGATTAGCTGGTAAGGCAGTAGAATTAAAAGATAGGATTCACAAATGTAAGGCAGATATAGTAGCAATTACAGAGACTAAGTTGAGTGAGGACATAAACAGTGTCACAGTTATTCCTAAGGGCTTCAGAATACTAAGGGTTGAAAGATCTGAGAGGACTGGTGGAGGGATAGCACTGCTTATAAGTGAAAGGATTCAAGTTGAAGAAATAAACTTGGCTATAGAAAGTGAGTTCAAGGAATTTCTTGTTGCTCGCATAAATACTGGGTCAGAGAGCATTATAATAACTGTTGTATACAACCCACCAAGGAACCCAAATAGGCTTGAAGTTTATGAGGAAAGTCATATAGGTACTATTGAAGTCATAAACTCAGTTGTTAACATGGCACGGGAAAAAAAATGTAGGATTTTGATTATGGGAGACTTTAATCATAAAGAGATAGATTGGATAAATCTTGACCCACACAGTGGTGAGGACTCATTCGGGACAAGATTCCTAGATTGTGTACAAGGGAATTTCCCACACCAACATGTGATGGAACCAACAAGGGCCAGGGGTGGGGATGAGCCATCACTACTTGATCTATTGTTCACAGATAATGTGTTGGATATTGAAAAAATTGAGTATGAACCACCAATTGGAAAGAGTGACCACTGTGTGTTGTTGATGGAGTATATCATTGAAGATATTCTTCCTGAGAGTAGATGCACTGAGGACATGAGGAGGAACTATCCGAAAGGAGATTACATCATAATGAATGAGCTTTTTGCAGTTATTGACTGGAGAACCTTATTTTACAACAAATCTGTACAAGAAATGTATGACATCTTTTGTGAGAAATATGGGACGATAGTAGATTGCTGCATTCCTGTCACCAAAGTAGGTGTAATTCATGCCAGAGAGAAATGGTTCGATAATGGGTGTAAAAGAGCTAAGGAGTGGAGAGACAAATGCTGGAAAAGGTATAGGAGGAGAAAAAACATAAATGCCTGGCAAACCTACAAAAGAGCAAGAAATGACTACCTAAGTAAAAGGAGAGAGGCAGAGAGAGACTATGAGAGGGACATCACCAGGAAGGCTAAAGAAAATCCCAAGCTTTTCCACAGCTTTATCAGAGGAAAACTGAAGGTAAAATAACAGGTTTTAAGGCTAAAGAGAGCGGATAGAAGCATCACTGAGACGGATGAAGAGATCTGCAAAGAATTGAACAAGGAGTTTCAGTCAATATTTACAGTAGAAAATGCCCCACCCCCTCAGATTGCAATGATAGAAGCTCAAGGGCCGGTATTAGAGAACATCAACCTTACAGCCACAGAGGTATGCAAAGCGCTGATGGATTTAGATGTTCATAAAGCTACAGGTCCTGATGACATATCCCCTCATGTGCTTAAAAAATGCGCAAACACAATATCAGTGGCACTAAGTATCATATTTAAGGAGTCACTGGAGTCGGGGGAGATTCCAAGATGCTGGAAACAAGCAAATGTGATACCTATCTTCAAAAAGGGAAAGAGGGATACGGCTCTGAACTATAGACCAGTTTCCTTGACCAGCATAGTTTGCAAAGTTATGGAGAAACTACTAAGGAAACATATCTCTCTTCACTTGGAATCCTTCAACTTTTTGTCAGTGAGGCAACATGGCTTCAGAGAAGGTAGATGAACAGTAAGAAACTTATTAGAATTTTATGATGAGGTAAGCCAAATCTTACAGGAAAGAGAGGGCTGGGCAGATTGCATATTCCTAGACTTCCAGAAAGCGTTTGACACTGTTCCACATGGGAGACTTACTAGGAAGCTGCAATCAATGGCTAGAATAGGTGGAAATGTTTTGGAATGGATAAAAACTTACTTAGAAGGAAGGGAACAGAGGGTTAGAGTAAGACACTCAGTGTCTGAATGGAGAAGAGCTAGTAGTGGAGTTCCACAGGGTTCAGTTTTAGGGCCACTTTTGTTCCTTTGACCTACCAGAGTCTGTAAATTCATTCATGAATATGTTTGCAGATGAGGCAAAGATTGTGAAGAAAGTAAAAAAACGAGAACAATGGTAGAGAACTTCAGGAGGATCTAAATAATCTGCATGAGTGGTCAGAAAAGTGGCTAATGAAATTCAATACTTCAAAATGTGAGGTAATGAGAATTGGTACAATGCAAGAAGGCCCAAGCTTGACTACTCGGTGGCTGGAGTACAACTTCAAGAGACAGAAAATGAGCGAGATCTAGGAGTAAACATACTGGCAGATTTGTCTCCAGAAATATATATAAATGGCATAGTAAGGGCAGCATATGCATTCTTATCAAATGTAAGGGTAGCCTTCAGGCACATGGACAAGGAAATGTTCAGAAATATTTATGTAACCTATGTGAGGCCAAAACTCGAATATGCAGCCCCCTTTTGGAATCCGCACATGAAAAAGCACATAGCTAAGCTTGAAAAAGTTCAAAGACATGCCACGAAACTGGTGCCAGAAATACGCAATCTCAGTTATGATGAGAGGCTGAGGGAATTAGACTTACCATCACCTGAAGCTGGAAGAGTGAGGGGTGATATGGTGACAGTCTTTAAATTCCTTCATGGTGATGATAGAGTGGATAGGGATCGATATTTTGATATGGCTGGCTCTAGAACTAGAGGTCATAGTTTGAAGCTTCGTAAGAAAAGTTCTTTGCAGGATGTAAGGAAGTACTTTTTCAGTGTAAGAGTAGTTGATAATTGGAATTGGCTAAGCGAGGAGGTAGTTAATGCTATCTCAATCCATAGTTTTAAGGACAGGTATGATAAGTATCACTAAGTATAAAATGGAACCGATCAGGAGACGGGAAGATACGAGCTTTGGGCTCTTTCCGTTAAACACAATTAGGTAATCACAATTAGGTAATCACACAGAACACAGGAAGAGATGGGAAAGATCAAAAACTTGTTGCAAGAGGCAAGAAGGTTAAATGAGGAAAGGAATGAAGAAGAGAAGAAAACTTTTCATTTCAGAGTTCTTCCAGATAAAGGGGAGATAAAGAAGATAATGACAGAAGATCAGGGGATGGAGCCTTATTAAGATTGTTATGCACAAATGCTGATGGATTAGCTGGTAAGGCAGTAGAATTAAAAGATAGGATTCACAATAGTAAGGCAGATATAGTAGCAACTACAGAGACTAAGTTGAGTGAGGACATAAACAGTGTCACAGTTTTTCCTAAGGGCTTCATAATATTAAGGGTTGAAAGATCTGAGAGGACTGGTGGAGGGATAGCACTGCTCATAAGTGAAAGGATTCAACTTAAAGAAATAAACTTGGCTATAGAAAGTGAGTTCAAGGAATTTCTTGTTGCTCGCATAAATACAAGGAACCAGAATAGGCTAGAAGTTTATGAGGAAAGTCATATAGGTACTATTGAAGTCATAAACTCAGTTGTTAACATGGCACGGGAGAGAAAATGTAGGATTTTGATTATGGGAGAATTTAATCATAAAAAGATAGATTGGATAAATCTTGACCCACACAGTGGTAGGGAATCATTCGGGTCAAGATTCCTAGGTTGCGTACAAGGGAATTTCCTACACCAACATGTAATGGAACCAATGAGGGCCAGGGGTGGGGATGAGCCATCACTACATGATCTGGTATTCACAGATAATGTGTTGGATATTGAAAAAATTGAGTATGAACCACCAATTGGAAAGAGTGACCACTGTGTGTTGTTGATGGAGTATATCATTGAAGATATTCTGCCTGAGAGTAGATGCACTGAGGACATGAGGAGGAACTATCCGAAAGGAGATTACATCAAAATGAATGAGCTTTTTGCAGTTATTGACTGGAGAACCTTATTTTACAACAAATCTGTACAAGAAATGTATGACATCTTTTGTGAGAAATAGGAAGATAGTAGATTGCTGCATACCTGTCACCAAAGTAGGTGTAATTCATGCCAGAGAGAAATGGTTCGATAATAAGTGTAAAAGAGCTAAGGAGTGGAGAGACAAATGCTGGGAAAGGTATAGGAGGAGAAAAAACATAAATACCTGGCAAACCTACAAAAGAGCAAGAAATGACTACCTAAGTAAAAGGAGAGAGAGTCAGAGAGAGAATATGAGAAGGACATCACCAGGAAGGCTAAACAAAATCCCAAGCTTTTCCACAGCTTTATCAGAGGAAAACTGAAGGTAAAAGAACAGGTTTTAAGGCTAAAGAGAGCGGATGGAAACATCACTGAGACGGATGAAGAGCTCTGCAAAGAATTGAACAAGGAGTTTCAGTCAGTATTTACAGTAGAAAATACCCCAGCCCCTCAGATTGCAGAATAGAAGCTCAAGGGCCGGTAATAGAGAATATCAACCTTACAGCCACAGAGGTATGCAAAGCGCTGATGGATTTAGATGTTCATAAAGCTACAGGTCCTGATGACATATCCCCTCATGTACTTAAAAAATGCGCAAATTCAATATCAGTGGCACTAAGTATCATATTTAAAAAGTCACTGGAGTCAGGGGAGATTCCAAGATGCTGGAAACAAGCAAATGTGATACCTATCTTCAAAAGGGGAAGGAGGGATATGGCTCTGAACTATAGACCAGTTTCCTTGACCAGCATAGTTTGCAAAGTTATGGAGAAACTACTAAGGAAACATATCTCTCTTCACTTGAAATCCTTCAACTTGTCAGTGAGGCAACATGGCTTCAGAGAAGGTAGATCAACAGTAAGAAACTTATTAGAATTTTATGATGAGGTAAGCCGAATCTTACAGGAAAGAGAGGGCTGGGCAGATTGCATATTCCTAGACTTCCAGAAAGCGTTTGACACTGTTCCACATGGGAGACTTATTAGGAAGCTGTAAACAATGGCTAGAATAGGTGGAAATGTCTTGAAATGGATAAAAACTTACTTAGAAGGAAGGGAACAGAGGGTTAGAATAAGACACTCAGAGTCTGAATGGAGAAGAGTTAGTAGTGGAGTTCCACAGGGTTCAGTTTTAGGGCCACTTTTGTTCCTTGTATATGTAAATGACCTACCAGAGTCTGTAAATTCATTTATGAATATGTTTGCAGATGAGGCAAAGATTGTGAAGAAAGTAGGAAACGAGAACAATGGTAGAGAACTTCAGGAAGATGTAAATAGTCTGCACGAGTGATCAGAAAAGTGGCTAATGAAATTCAATACTTCAAAATGTAAGGTAATGAGAATGGGTACAAGTGCAAGAAGGCCCAAGCTTGACTACTCGGTGGCTGGAGTACGACTTGAAGAGACAGAAAATGAGAGAGATCTAGGAGTAAACATACTAGCAGATTTGTCTCCAGAAATACATATAAATGGCATAGTAAGGGCAGCATATGCATTCTTATCAAATGTAAGGGTAGCCTTCAGGCACATGGACAAGGAAATGTTCAAAAATATTTATGTAACCTATGTGAGGCCAAAACTCGAATTTGCAGCCCCCTTTTGGAATCCGCACTTGAAAAAGCACATAGCTAAGCTTGAAAAAGTTCAAGGAAATGCCACGAAACTGGTGCCAGAAATACGTAATCTCAGTCAAGATGAAAGGCTGAGGGAATTAGACTTTCCATCACTCGAAGCTAGAAGATTAAGGGTCATATGGTGACAGTCTTTAAATTCCTTCATGGTTATGATAGAGTGGATAGGGATCGATATTTTGATATGGCTGGCACTAGAACTAGAGGTCATAGTTTGAAGCTTCGTAAGAAAACTTCTTTGCAGGATGTAAGGAAATAATTTTTCAGTGTAAGAGTAGTTGATAACTGGAATGGGCTAAGCGAGGAGGTAGTTAATGCTATCTCAATCAATAGTTTTAAGGACAGGTATGATAAGTATCACTAAGTATAAAATGGAACCGATCAGGAGACGGAAAGATACTAGCTTCGGGCTCTTTCCCGCAAACGCAATTAGGTAATCACAGTTAGGTAATCACACACACACACACCAAAAAAGTAGGAAACGAGAACAATGGTAGAAAACTTCAGGAAGATCTAAATAGTCTGCATGAGTGGTTAGAAAAGTGGCTAATGAAATTCAATACTTCAAAATGTAAGGTAATGTGAATGGGTACAAGTGCAAGAAGGCACAAGCTTGACTACTCGGTGGCTGGAGTACAACTTCAAGAAACAGAAAATGAAAGAGATCTATTAGTAAACATACTGGCAGATTTGTCTCCAGAAATACATATAAATGGACATAGTAAGGGCAGCATATGCCATCTTATCAAATGTAAGTTTAGCCTTCAGGCACATGGACAAGGAAATGTTCAAAAATATTTATGTAACCTATGTGAGGCCAAAACTTGAATATGCAGCCCCTTTTGGAATCCGCACTTGAAAAAGCATATAGGTAAGCTTGAAAAAGTTCAAAGACATGCCACGAAACTGGCGCCAGAAATACGCAATCTCAGTTATGAAGAGAGGCTGAGGGAATTAGACGTACCGTCACTCGAAGCTAGAAGATTGACGGGGGACATGGTGACAGTCTTTGAATTCCTTCATGGTTATGATAGAGTGGATCGGGATCGATATTTTGATATGGCTGGCTCTAGAACTAGAGGTCATAGTTTGAAGCTTCGTATGAAAACTTCTTTGCAGGGTGTAAGGAAATACTTATTCAGTGTAAGAGTAGTTGATAATTGGAATTGGCTAAGCGAGGAGTGAGTTAATGCTATGTCAATCCATAATTTTAAGGACATGTATGAGAAGTATCACTAAGTACAAAATGAAACCGATCAGGAGACGGGAATATACGAGCTTTGGGCTCTTTCCCGTAAACACAATTAGGTAATTACAATTAGGTAATCATACACACACACACACACACACACACACACACACACACACACACAATATGGCGACAGTCTTTAAATTCCTTCATGGTTATGATAGAGTGGATAGGGATCGATATTTTGATATGGCTGGCTCTAGAACTAGAGGTCATAGTTTGAAGCTTCGTAAGAAAAGTTCTTCGCAGGATGTAAGGAAATACTTTTTCAGTGTAAGAGTAGTTGATAATTAGAATTGGCTAAGCGAGGAGGTAGTTAATGCTATCTCAATCCATAGTTTTAAGGACAGGTATGATAAGTATCACTAAGTCTAAAATGGAACCGATGAGGAGACGGGAAGATACGAGCTTTGGGCTCTTTCCCATAAACACAATTAGGTAATCGCAATTAAGTAATCACAGAGGTAAGCAAATCGCTGATGGATTTAGATGTTCATAAAGCTACAGGTCCTGATGACATATCCCCTCATGCGCTTAAAAAATGCGCAAACACAATATCTTGGAGTCGGGGGAGATTCCAAGATGCTGGAAACAAGCAAATGTGATACCTATCTTCAAAAAGGGAAGGAGGGATACGGCTCTGAACTATAGACCAGTTTCCTTGACCAGCATAGTTTGAAAAGTTATGGAGAAACTACTAAGGAAACATATCTCTCTTCACTTGGAATCCTTCAACTTTTTGTCAGTGAGGCAACATGGCTTCAGAGAAGGTAGATCAACAGTAAGAAACTTATTAGAATTTTATGATGAGGTAAGCCAAATCTTACAGGAAAGAGAGGGCTGGGCAGATTGCATATTCCTAGACTTCCAGAAAGCGTTTGACACTGTTCCACATGGGAGACTTATTAGGAAGCTGCAATCAATGGCTAGAATAGGTGGAAATGTTTTGGAATGGATAAAAACTTACTTAGAAGGAAGGGAACAGAGGGTTAGAGTAAGACACTCAGTGTCTGAATGGAGAAGAGCTAGTAGTGGAGTTCCACAGGGTTCAGTTTTAGGGCCACTTTTGTTCCTTGTATATGTAAATGACCTACCAGAGTCTGTAAATTCATTCATGAATATGTTTGCAGATGATGCAAAGATTGTGAAGAAAGTAAAAAACGAGAACAATGGTAGAGAACTTCAGGAGGATCTAAATAATCTGCATGAGTGGTCAGAAAAGTGGCTAATGAAATTCAATACTTCAAACTGTAAGGTAATGAGAATGGGTACAAGTGCAAGAAGGCCCAAGCTTGACTACTCGGTGGCTGGAGTACAACTTCAAGAGACAGAAAATGAGAGAGATCTAGGAGTAAACATACTGGCAGATTTGTCTCCAGAAATACATATAAATGGCATAGTAAGGGCAGCATATGCATTCTTATCAAATGTAAGGGTAGCCTTCAGGCACATGGACAAGAAAATGTTCAGAAATATTTATGTAACCTATGTGAGGACAAAACTCGAATATGCAGCCCCCTTTTGGAATCCGCACTTGAAAAAGCACATAGCTAAGCTTGAAAAAGTTCAAAGACATGCCACGAAACTGGTGCCAGAAATACGCAATCTCAGTTATGATGAGAGGCTGAGGGAATTAGACTTACCATCACTCGAAGCTAGAAGATTGAGGGGGGATATGGTGACAGTCTTTAAATTCCTTCATGGTTATGATAGAGTGGATAGGGATCGATATTTTGATATGGCTGGCTCTAGAACTAGAGGTCATAGTTTGAAGCTTCGTAAGAAAAGTTCTTTGCAGGATGTAAGGAAATACTTTTTCAGTGTAAGAGTAGTTGATAATTGGAATTGGCTAAGCGAGGAGGTAGTTAATGGTATCTCAATCCATAGTTTTAAGGACAGGTATGATAAGTATCACTAAGTCTAAAATGGAACCGATGAGGAGACGGGAAGATACGAGCTTTGGGCTCTTTCCCGTAAACACAATTAGGTAATCACAATTAGGTAATCACACACACACAGTGAGGGTGGGAGGGTGGGCGGACTGGAAAACATACAAATGGCTGACTAAAGAGAAACAGCAATAAAAAATAATAAAAGACATTGTGATGGAAAGGACTAGTCCACTGCTTAAACAGGGACATGATAAAGAGAAGACATGTAATCTCAGACATAAGTGAATCCCAGGAGTCAACAGTAGACCATACAGAAGATATAAATAGACGGAGAGGATCAAAAACTTTTTGCAAGTGGCTGGAAGGTTAAATGGGGAAAGAAATGAAGAAGAGAAGAAAAAAGAGTGGCATAAAGAAGACAATGAAAGATCATGGGATAGGGGCTCATTAAGATTGTTGTATACAAATGCTGATGGAATAGCTTTTAAGGCAGTAGAATTAATGGGTAGGATTCATTACAGTAAGGCAGATATAGTAGTGGTTACAGAGACCAAGTTAAGTGAGGACATAAATAGTGTCAAGGTCATTTCTAAGGGCTTCAGAATATTAAAGGCTGAAAGATCTGAAAGGACTGATGAAGGTATAACACTTCTCATAAGTGAAAGATTTCAGGTTGAAGAAATAAACTTTGCTATAGAAAGTGAGCTCAAGGAATTTCTTGTTGTCTGCATAAATACTGAGTCAGAGAACATTATAATAAGTTTTGTATATAACCCACCAAGGAACTAATATAGGCAAAAAGTTTATGAGGAATGTCACAAGGTACTATTGAAGTCATAAACTCAGTTATTAACATTACACGGGAGAGAAAGTGTAGGATTTTGATTATGTAAGATATCAATCATAGAGAGATAGATTGGATAAATCTTGACCCACACAGTGGTGAGGACTCAGTAGGAGCAAGATTCCTAGACTGAATACGAGGGACTTTCCTACACCAACAAGTACTGAAACCAACGAGGGCCAGGGGTGGGGATAATCCATGTGTTGGATATTGAAAAAATTGAATATGAACCACCAATTATAAAGAGTGACCACTGTTGGAGTATATTATCGAATATGTTATGCCTGAAAGTAGAAACACTGAGGACACAAGGAGGAACTATCCAAAAGAAGATTACATCAAAATAATGATCTTTTTGCAGTTATTGACTGTAGGACCTTATTCCACAACAAATCTGTACAAGAAATGAACGATATCTTTTGTGAGGAATATGGAAAGATAGTAGATTGTTGCACCAAAATTGGAGAAATTTTTTTCAATAATGAGCATAAGAAAGCTAAGGAGTGGAGAGCCAAATGCTTGAATATATATAGGAGAAGAAAAAGCATTAATCCTTGGCAGACTTATAAAAGAGCAAGAAATACTTACCTAAGTAAAATAAGAGAGGCAGAGAGAGACTATGAAAGGGATATCACCAGGAAGGCTAAAGAAAATCCCAAACTTTTCCACAGCTTTATCATAGGAAAACTGAGGGTAAAAGAATAGGTTTTAAAGCTAATGAGAGTGAATGGAAGAATCACTGAGACAAATGAAGAGATCTGCAAAGAATTGTACAAGGAGTTTCAGTCAGTATTTACAGTAGAAAATACCCCATCCCCACAGATTGCAGAGATAGGAGCTCATGGGCCGATAGTAGAGAACATCATCTTTTAGCCACAGAGGTATGCAAATAGCTGATGGACATAAGAAATGCAATAAATCAATATCAGCGGCACTAAGCATCATATTTGAAAATTCGCTGGAATCAGGGGAGACTCCAAGATGCTGAAAACAAGCAAACATGGTACCTATCTTCAAAAAGGGAAGGTGGGATACAAATCTAAGCAACAGACCTGTGTCCTTGACCAGCATAGCTTGCAAAGGTATGGAATAACTGCTAAGAACACACATCTCTCTTCATTTGCAATCCTTCAACTTTTTGTCAGTGAGACGACATGGCTTCAGAG
>JAXCGZ010008424.1:27500-30000 GCA_037179515.1 Halocaridina rubra
CTGACTGGGAGCTGGTTCTGTATGGTCAGCAGATCATCATTCCTGCTGCACTCAGTCACAGTATACTTGCCCGCCTCCATGATAGCCACAGCAAGGTAGAAATAACAAAGTGCCGACCTAGAAAGACTGTGTTTTGGCCATGCATTGACTTAGATATCAAGAATACTGTCGCTGCCTGCAAGTCATGTCAGGTACTCCAGCCCAACCAACAACGGAAACTCCTCCTATTTGAAGAGGCCTTGCAAGTCTGTCTGCGCTAATTTCTTCCAGGTTGCAGGGAAGTAAATCCAGGTAATTGTGGACCAGACATGATGGCTTCGAGAATTGTTAGGATGTGTTGCAGATACTTCCAAGAAGTTGGTGTTCCCCTCCGCCTCAGGATCGATGGAGGCCCACCACTTAACAGCGCTTATTTCTGGAACTTCTTGGAACATTGGGGTGTTCACCATATGATGTCCTTACCCCACTATCCCCAATCAAATGGACATGCCAAGGCAACAGTCATGTCTGTAAAGCACATAATTTTGAAGACAGCACCCAATGAAAACAATGACTGCGAGGACTTTGACAGGGGTCTCCTAGAGCTATGCAACACTCCTACATCTATAGATTAATCTTCTGCCTGAGTGCTGTATGCCTGCCCCCTCCACTCCTGTATCCCACCCCACCCAGAGTCCTTTTCCAAGGAATGGTAAGCCCTCAGCAAGCACTATGACTGCCGAGCTGCTGCTTGTACTGAACAAGTCAAGGTCCAGTACGATTCCCATGCCTGTCCCCTTGCTAGGTGGACTGTCGGCCAGTGAGTCCAAATTCAAGACCAGATGTCACACTCTTGGAACAAGGTCAGAGTAGTTATGGGCTGCGGCAGCTGCAGGGAGTATGAGGTACGTCTTCCCAGTGGACAAGTCTGGTAGCAGAATTGTCGACACCTCTGCCCAGTGCCCTCTCCTAATGTTGACCCTCTCCCTCACATCCAGTTGGCCTTTTGCTTGGCATTACAAAGTCCTGTAAATAATCCTCCCACTGTCCCACTTCATTAACCTCGACTCATGGAAATAAGAGTCCTCTCATAATAGTATTATGAGCGCGAGGGGGGAGGGAGGTGTGGATATAGGAACATGAAGTGGATCTTTAACAAGCTGGTTGGCCAATTACGTGCTCGTCTGTTAGCTAGTACATTTACTAATAGCTGGCAACCAATTCGGCTGTTGGAGACTTCGAACAATATATAGAATTGTAGACAGCCAGTCAGTGAAGTGGGTGGTTTGTGGTATAACACCTTGTTGGATTCATTACTTCAAGCTTAATTCCATACTATTTTGTCAGTCGCATATCAGTCTCAGACCCCGGTGGTCGCATATCAACCTCGGACCCTTTAGTCATGTATCAGCTGTAGCCGTGTTTCGGCCTCTTGGATTACTAGTCGTGTATCAGCCTCTTGAATTATTGGTCACTCAAGTCTAGTGCCTTTCCCGTTTGCCCGGGTGTATGGTTTCTTGTGCATAGTCTCTTGTAAATATATATGTATAGTCTATTTTCTCATAATATTTGAAGGCCAGAACCGAGGGTTTATTAAAGAACCTATATCAACAATAACAACAACTGCTGCTACTACTACTACTACTACTACTACTACTACTACTACTTCTATTACTATTATTATTATTATTATTATTATTATTATTATTATTATTATTATTATTATTATTATTATTATTATTATTGTCATTATTATTGTCATTATTATTGTCATTATTATTATTACTATTATTATTATTGTCATTATTATTATTATAATTATTATTATTATTATTATTATTATTATTGTTGTTATTATTATTATTATTATTATTATTATTATTATTATTATTATTATTATTATTATATTATTATTATTATTATTATTATTATTATTATTATTATTATTATTATTATTATTATTATTATTATTATTATTATTATTATTATTATTATTATTATTATTATTATTATTATTATTATTATTATTATTATTATTATTATTATTATTATTATTATTATTATTATTATTATTATTATTATTATTATTATTATTATTATTATTATTATTATTATTATTATTATGTCATTAAATAAACATATCCGGAGGCAATTAACAGAATGATATAGAGAGAGAGATGAAATTAAGTTTCCGAGACAGTCCTGCTAGTAGTTTTCATTACCATGGAAGTGTGTTGAGAGTGCAATGGAGATTCTTGTAGGCAACCATAACGACCGTGGCATTCTTATCGTCCCTCTGATAAGTCTCATAGAAATTATGGGGGAGAGATAAAAAGGTCCCATTGACTTTAGGATGTCTGTACGATAGTAGAATACTTTTGTAGTAGTTTATCGGTCGGTGCATCACGCGGGTTGCTGATTACAAGGAAGAAAGACAATAATATTAATATCTTGTGACAATGTATCACCTCTAATTTACGGTCCCATTACTTAAGGATTCCATTTTGTGCAGCTAATGCTA